>JAQFVV010007930.1:0-49297 GCA_028023455.1 Epiperipatus broadwayi
TTTTTTATCAAAAAGCTATAGCTACCTCTTATTAAAACAGCAGCCAGTATATATATCTTAGCACTGGAAGGTTACTCAGTCCTCCAGATTTCAGCAGTTGACATTAATTAGCCTCTGCATTAATAAGAGGTCACCATTGCTTTCTAATTAGAAGAAATTGAAAGTAAAAAACTCTACGTATCAAGTATGGGTGTGCAAATATTAATTAAATACCATATAAGTATATTCTCAATTAATGTTTTCATTTGAAAATTCTCACCTTCATTGAAAATTGTTGAAACTTTCCTCATGAAAAGCACTGTTGTTCTTTAACTTTAGATTGTAGTATTAATATTATAATAAGTGATAACAACCTGTGCTTTTTTAGAAAGTAAATTTTAACATAAGCTTTTATTGATGTTAAAGTTGAAAAAAAAATCATGAGGTCAGCATCTTATAAATTGCAACTAACATCAAAAACTTTCCGTTAGTTCTTTGATAAAAAAATGCCCCAAAGGGCATTCACAACTTTCTAGTCTAGTTTTTACATGAAGATTTGGGAGTATAATGAAATGATATTTTTTGCTTGGTACTCACTAAATGGTTGATTGTTATAAAAATACACAGATATGCTTTAAATTTATTCATTTGTTTTATTTTAGAAATAGAAGTCAATAATTGACCATATAAAAAAGGAAAAAAAGGACAGTGTCTTTAACATATCAGTCAGAAATGATTAAGCATTAAATGTTTTAAAATAATGGTAATTTTGTTTAAAAAAAATCAGATTTTAAAGTAGAATTTGATAGAGTTGTCATAAATCTACCTTTGTTTGTTCACATTAAAATTTGAAATAAAAAAGAATTTTGGTAAAATTTCTACAAAAATATTAAGATGAGCATCTGTGTGATGTTTATGAGTACATTATCATAGTTACAGGTCAGTTTTTAAATATTTAAAATGATCAAATATAATTTTTTTAAAATGTATTTATATATAATATTAAATTACAAAAAAAACCAAGTCCAATTTATTGAGTTTCAGTATAAATATTTTATTCAAACTGTGAGTTGAGCATTTCCAAAAATCCCCACCAGATGGAACAAAGAAAGTGTCAAAACACAAAAAGCTTAATTAGAAAACTATAATAATCTCTTACTAAAGCTGTCAAGACTGGGACAGAGAGTAACCTCCATGTACTAAAGTACACTATGTACACACATATATATATCATTAAATATCAGTCAACATTTAGACAATCCCTAATATCAGTAACAATCAATAATTTCAAACTGTTGTCAAAAGCAATCTCCTTTTTAACAATAAAGGTAACATTCCTAAATTAAAAAACCACTCAATACTTAGGCAATCCCAATATCAATAACAATAAACAATTTCAAACTGTTGTCAAGGCAACCACCCTTTAATTATATATATATATATATATATATATATATATATATATATATATATATATATATATATATATATATATATATATATATATGAAAGCAGTCCACACCTAAATATTTTTTGAAATAAATCATTTAAATAATATATCTTACAATTATGTTAGGAAAAAGTTGGAAAATATTTAAGAAATTAAACATAATATAAGTAAATAGAGTGATTTGAACTTAGCATTTTAAGTCTATATTTGTCCTCCCACTCCATCTTAAGCAACTGATACATGTGATTATTCACATGCAAAATGAATACATGATCCCCAATATACATATTTTGTGCAAGACCAGCACTCATCAGTTGGGACAGATCATAATCTCCCACACATATAAATATCAGTGCCCACTTTATATTAAGATAGCAATTCCTTAAACTTTAATGAACAGACTTCAACCTTCTCATCCTTTCCATTAAAGTTTAAGACATTTCTATCTTAATATAAACTGAGGATTCTGATTGTATATATGTGTGGGAGATTATGTTCTGGCCCAACTAATGAATGCTGATTCTGCATAAGTACATATATTAAGGGAATCATCTATCTTTTTTCCATGTATGTGGTCATGTGTGTCAGTTGTTTGAAGGATGGGTGGAGAATAAATCTAGACTTAAAATTTTAATTCAAATCCCTCTACTACTTATGGAAGAAACATTCTGAACAATGAATGAATAGGCTAATTAAACACAATATATTGCAATAACGTTTAAATCCCCAACTTATTAACAATATTCCTAAGATAATTAATTTAATAAAAAAGAAAAATTTAAATTTGTTAATTATATTTATTTGGATTATACGAAATTTTATATAGTTAAGTGATAAATAACTTGAAATTTATTTAAACACACATTGATTATGTAAGTAATAATAACTAAGACTCAAGATAAAAAAGGTATATTTCCTCTATTATCGTAACCTCAAGAATATGTGTGTAAAAATGTGATTGTAGGGACCTCTACAGGTCTCTAATTACAGCCTTATGTTTAAGAAAGAAAGGGGAACCTTCTTTACTTCAACCTACTTTTCTAGAGAAAATAGGTAAAGCTGAAGCGGTTAGATCTGAGAGCGTGAAGCTATTCAATACTCCACATCGATTAAGTCCACATTTATATTTATGGAAAGTAGGTTGAAGTGTGGAAGGTTTCCCTCTTTTCTTCCAAAATGTAAACTGATCAATAAGACGTGTAGAGATCCCTACTATTGCACTTTTAAAGTATATTCTTGAGGTTATAATTAAGTGCTAGAAATTTGAATAAAGTACTATACTGCAACAAAAGCTGTACAAGTAGTGTAAAAAAGGGTCACTTGAAAACTTGTTTAATTAATCAATAAATATTTGTACCAAGCTTAAAAAAAAATGAAGTAAAAATATATATATAAATAGATTAGCTACTTACATTTACTTGAATTTTGCACTAATAAATAGTAAAATTTCATATTGAAAGTTAAACACTTTTTGTATGCTAATATTAAAAACTGATAGTCCAAGAAAAATAATTGCTTCATAATTCTCCTTTTCCATCTGTATTTTGAGACAACCATTTAGTATTAAAGGTGCACACTTTTTGTCTTAATATTTTGTACAGAACTGAGCAAAAATAATGAATAAACTATCATGAATTAATTTAGCAATTGTTCAATTTTTTGTTAATAAAAAACGGTATTCCTAAAAGCATATTTGTATACCAAAACAGAATTATGCAACAATCGCCACCATTATTTTTTTGAAAAAACATCTTTAGTATAAACATCAGTAATGATTAGATTTTCATTGCCGCAAAAGATACAAATAATTACATATTCATATATTATCTCTTTGCATTAGTATTACTTTGTAAAAAGAATTCTGAAGAAAAAAGATTCCTTTGTAAATTTCTTAAAAACTAATGTAAATGAAAAAATGTTAGTTTTACAAGTCTTTTTCTATTTATATTTTGAAGATAACATTTAGCATTAGAATAGCAAAGGTGGCTTCCTAACTACGTTTTGACTTTGTCATAAGAGAAATTGTTTTTGGAAACATATTTTGAAAATGAAAAAGTCTTCTGTAACATTGCAATAATATTACATCTGCACCTTTTTGAAAATGAACCTTTAGGCTACAGCCAGTGATAGTTGCTTGAAAGTTTGTGATGATGGTATATTAGATGTGATAAAATACTGGACTATTTCCATCATCTATCATTATTTATTAAACAAAGTAAAACTCTCCATACAGTCGTGCCACTCTGTGCCAACCAGAATGATCAATGGATGCCAGAAGGCTTTTGCATAAAATCCCTATCTAGTGCCTACTCATTCAATATTTCCAGACTAGATCCAAGGTTCCTCAATGCTGAAGGCCACAAGACAACCAATTAAATCTTTTGAATTTCTAACACAACACTTTCAGAGATTGTCATAAATTTCAAACTATCATGAAATACAAAGTTTTCCACTAATCCCTTTCATTGACTGTTTAAACATTCAAATTTCATTGAATATAATTAAAACATATAAATACAAGGGGTTCAATAATCTGGATTTCCATTGGAATATATGTATCTTGAAAGTGATTGGTCTGATGGATTATATATTGAGATGTAATTCAAGATTTATAACATTTGGATTAGTGTCTTCTGCAATATGAAATATATATATATATATAATAAACTTAAAAAGTATTTGTCTTATTTTTTATAAAGCCACATTCAATGTATAGTATATTTCAATCGAAATTACCCCAAATTCACAACTCAATTAGACTTGTCAAGAAAATAAACTCTAAAACACTACCAATGGTTTCACTGCTACAAGCAGACTTCTTAAGTGTAAAGAACTACAAAATAACAACATGTTTAAGCAAAACATTAACCACAATTCCACTTACTTTCCATACACCCTTAATATTAAAAGAACTGTTAAATGCTTTAGAATCATAAATTTTTAATAATAAAGATTCTTTAATTCTTTTTATTTCACTTCTCTCAAAGAAGACAACTTTAGCTTCATTAAAATTAATAATGTGGCCTATATTTTTTTCATGGTTATATAAAGCAGAATTAACATGTTTATTTCTAACCCTACTTTTATGTATCTTTATTTTTTCATTTAAGCTCAAATTACTCTGACCTATAAATATTGTCTTACAAAAAATGAGCAGTAATATACATTTTTCCAAGAATAGTCTTTTTGTCAAATATAACTAAACTATCACTGTAGATCAAATCTTCATAAGACATATGTTTTGTTGTATTCAAAATAGACATACCTTGTTGTAGCCAAAATAGACAGCCTAGTCAGCTGTTTTGAAGTTTAAAACACATTTTCACATTAACACAGTAGTAGGAGATTCATTTATAATCAATTTTTAATGATACATTTTATTTTCAGAGTATGAAACACATTTTCGGTTAAGGATTGGAATTTACAATTTGTGTATATGAATAAATCATGTATAATATTAAACCATTTACACAGTGTTTATTAGTTACAAATGACATTACTCTTGACATGTGCAATTAGATTGTTATTAAATGTACATGCACTTACCCATCAATAAGCATTTTAAAAGCATAATTGAATCATGCATGCTTAAAGCCTATTCCTATAGAAACCAACCTTTATTGCCTATACTTAACCCTAACCCTTGTACAAATTTACTTTATATATCATAGGAAAGAGAAAGTTTCTCATTTTGAACTACCTAAAACTTTGAATTATATTAGTTTGAATATAAATAATAAATAATTAGCGATTTATATATATATATAATCTTGTGTAAGAATATTATGCTTCATACATGCAGATCAAGTCCTGATTTAAGCATGGCCAATAAGGATTGGTTTATATAAAAATAGGCTCTAAACATAAAGGATTCACTTATGCTCTTAAAACACTTATTGATGGGTGAGTGCATATAGATCTCATACCGTCTAAAAGTGCATCTGTGAAGTGTAAGTTCATACCACAAGATGAAATGCATATAAATCGCTAAACTATTTATTACAAATATCATTAGTACTTTACAATATACATGTATATTGCTAGAAAAAATTGCTTACTGTCGAACAGTCAAAGGCAATCTATGACCAATGGCATGTTACTGTTTGGTTCCAGTATTCTATTGCGTAGCTTTTAAAGTGCTTTATAATAAGTATATATGTATATGCATACATGTATAAACATATACTGATTAATAGTTGCTATAGTTTATATAAAGTGAAGATTGTTTGAAATAATATTTTATATTCTTAATACTTTTTTTTTTGTCTGTTTCGGGGCTCTTTAGAGTGAGCTCAATGTTGTTGCAATGTTTTGTTCCTCTCAGCATCATTCCTAAGCAGCCACATCACTTTATATTAGTGTCTACCTATAAACTTTGTTGCATTGAAAAGAGAACCTGTTTGGGCAAAATGTTATTGCATTGGTTTAAGAATGTGAGAACATTTATTCTTCGTATATTAGAATGGAGAAGATCGGTTCTCTCAGGACTCCTGCGGCCGTAGAGAGGATTTCTTCAGCTGTTTGCAAAACTTAAAAGAAATCAAAAACTAGTAATTCTTGAATGAGAAAAAAATCCAGCTTTTGACATCTCCGTAGGTATTCTTGTGTGGGGAGGCAAAAACGCTTTTTTTTTAAAGTGCAGTATAACAGAAGCTGGCTTTGTTCGCTGGCAGTAATTTTTCACTCCAAGAAAGAGCAATTTGAGTGATAAAAAATATTTCAAATGTTACTTTGTCAAAAAATAATGACGACAAAAGGGAAAGAAAATCAGTTGACTTGGAGTCTGTCAGTAATCTCTTAAAACAGAATTATTTTCAAAAATATTATCTCAACAACAGTTAAAGTCTGAGAATTAATAATACATCAACTGATTATTCGGCTATATCCGGGTAATTATTAATTATACTAACTACATGTCATGTAAACAAACAAGAGATGCACTTACTTATGTGTGCGTGTATATATATGTGGGTGTGTCTACAATATAACTACATGTCATGTAAACAAACAAGAGATGCACTTACTTATGTGTGCGTGTATATATATATATGTGGGTGTGTCTACAATATAAGAGTCTCAATGGCATAATGATTAAAGCATTAATATGTTATCCTCAAAACTTTTAATGATGACGCTTGGAATTTTTCAATTAGATAAAACCAGTCACCCATCTAATATCGGTCAGCAAACGGGTATCTGGATATTCTCAGTTATAGAATAAGATAGCTTTCGAACAACCCATTTGTATAGCAGTAAAGAAACAGTGAAGGATAAGAGAATAGTCATTACGCTTGATTGGTGATATCTTACAGTTTTCTTCCTCATTTATTATTAACTGCATACCTATCTTCTGATCAATAATTGGATGACTAGTTTATGTTTAGTATTCTCACATCATATCAAGCACAAGTTATAGCTTGATATTGAAATATGATAAATATTCTATGAAGTTTGTTATAACTATAAGTAGTATAAGATAATTTTAATTCTAGAAAAGTCAGGAAGAGGCAGAGATTTCTTTTTCAATGTCTATACAAACCAATTTTTAAAACACAAATATGTCCATATATATAACATGATGCTATATCATTGTATTTAATAGCTTGTGATGCTTTCTTTTAATATATTTTGAAGGAAAATTAAGATCTCTAATAGACTTCAATGTATTTCCAAATTGTAGCTTTGTATTAAATGCCATATCCTCAATATACCATCTCAAGAAAAACAATCAATATTGTATATTGTTTGTGTTCTCTGAAACATGTCATCATTTTTTTCTATGAAAACAATACTTGAATTCACCATGTATTCTGTCCCTAAAAGTATATTGAATTATCTAGAACTATAAACAAATAATACCTTTTGTTCAGTGATTTGGATAAATCAAATCTCTCAAACATCACATGATCACTATCTCATACTAGCACATAATTGTTATTAAACAATTCAAAACAAAGCAAGATCTAGGTGCAGTGCTATCAGATCCAAGGCTCCTCACTGATGAAGGCCACAAGACAGAAAGTAGTCTGGGGATATTGGATGAGTAGGCACTAGGTAGGGATTTTATGCACAAACCTTCTAGCATTCATTGATTGCTCTTGTTAGCACAAGATGGCACTACTATATGGAGAGTTTTGCTTTGTTTCAAATCTCTCAAGTTAAAAAAAATGCTTCAAAAATACTAATTACTACTCTTTGTTTATTTCATGCACAACCCCAGTCAAAATGTAGTCTTAGAATGGCATAAGTATACTATCACGCTAAACAACTAAGAACAACTGTGTCAACTGGTCACATGATTTTATGAATACATTTTCAGAATGCTATAGAATATTAAAAATATTTTTTAGTGCTTTTTATATTACTTTAATAAGAAACATCTATCTCAAATCCATACAATATGTTTGGCAGAATAATCATCAATTAATAGTATTTTGTCCTATGGACAAGTCCAGAGAGTAGTCACAATTCGTCCATTGTCCCACTCCATTCTATTTATCACTCAGCTTTTCAATTCCACATAACTCTTCTCATCTCTTATGTCATCCAATAATGTCAATTTTTTCCATCCTTTCTTCCTGCTTCCACTCACCATTCCCTCCAAAACATCTTTCATTAAACTATAATTTTTTTAATATATGTCCAATCCAGTTTCTCTTTTAATTTCATCAATCAATCTTCTTTTTTCATTTACTCATTCCAACCTTTTTAATTGGTTATTTTGTTTATCCAATTGATGATAATCAATTATTCTATGTCCATATACTAAAGGCTTCCAATTGATTCCTAATTTTATCACCCATTGTCCACGTTTCACAACCATACATTAGTATACTCCACCCACAGCACTTAATTAATATTTTTTTTAATTCTATCTTCAAAAGTCCACAAAATATTTTCTTTCTCTTAAGAAATGCATGCTTTGCCAATGCTATCCTTCTTTTAAATTCATCTTCACTTTTTCCATCCTCATTCATCCAACTACCCAAATATCTAAATTCATTTACCTTTTGAACTATGTTATCATGTATTTTGCAGTTTTTTTGCATTTTTTTTCTATCCACAAATACTTAGACTTCTCAACATTAATCTTCATTCCATATTCTATATATCTTTTTGCAATTTATTCAACAAATATGTTGAATAAATTATTAAATATTAAAGACACTTTTCAACCTCAGTTATAATCATCATATCATCTGTAAATTGCATACATTTTATTACTCTATCTCCAACATTTGCTCCTCCACACTCTAAATAACTATTTAGCATGTTTTCTAAATAAGTATTAAAAAGAACAGGTGACACACTGTATCCTTGCCTAACTCTTCTTTCTATATTCATTTCACCAGACTCATTATTTTCCAGTCTAATTCTTATTATTTGACCAGTTTACATATTCCAAACCAGTCTTCTCTCTTTCCAAAATACTCCTTTATTTTTTAAGATGGTCATAAATTTATTCCAGATTACTCTATCAAATGCTTTTTTCAAATCCACAAAACATACACCAATTTCTTTATGTTTTTTAATATCCCTCTGAAATTATTCTTATATCATCAATAGCATCTCCTGTAATTTCCCTTCTCTGAAAATCAAACTGTTTTTCTCCAATATGATGCTCTATCTTCCCATAAATTCTTTGAGTTAAAATCCTCAATAAAACTTTAGAAGCATGAGATAAACTTATTGTCCAGTGCTCTTCACATTTAACAGCTTTCTTTCTTTTTTCAATAGGAATCACTATAGTTCTTTAAAAATCTTCAGGTCAAACTCCACTATTATATATCAAATTGCAAAGTCCAACAATTTCCTTCATGTTTTAATAACACCCAACAAATCACTAAGTAGATTCCCTGAATTTTTACCAAACATGACATTGCACATCAGGATCCACAGTGAATAGTTCAACATGATAGAGAGTCTTATTGCTGAGAAAATACCAGCCTGTATACAGTCTTGAATATTGAAGATTTTGTCCTTATATGATATCATCCAGCAGTTGATTAATGATCTGTACTGCTATAGAGTTTTGCACCCATATAGGAAGTGCTGCAGTGTTTAACTTTCACCACTGCACATTTGACATTGAGTATGTATTTTGTTAAGCTCTCTTTTATTCACTAGGAATTTATTAGTTGGTAAAGAGTGTATGTTTATTTTTAAAATAAAGACTAAATATTTAGCCTCAAGCTTCAACAGTTTGAAGTGTTTGATGATGTATTTATTGCTAATATTGAGAAAAGTTGGGTTTATTATCAAGAATTGACAGAATTGATGAATGTCCCAATATTTGAGCTTATTCCCAATCACCCCCACATTAATTCCAGCACTTGGAACCAAATTGACAACCATATTAGTCCAGGGTGGGACCAACCATGAGGTGGTTGGGGTATCAGTGGGAGCAACTAGGGATTGATAAGAGTCCTCCAAGATTATTCTTCTAATTGTGACAAGCATATTATATGCTCTCTGAATTAGAAAAGAAGTGATGGTATGTAGTCCTAATACATTGAGTTTTTTAGATAGGCATGACTTCCTAAGGCTGATTGTGACAGTTTTCTTTCTCCACAGGAATACAGAACCTAGGGAATTAATTTTTGCTATGAAGGTCTTGGTAGGAAGGATGATTGGAAGGAAATGATTTATTTTTGGAAATATTAAGGAGTTAAGTAGTGTGAACATTAACAGCAAGGGACTGCAAAGTTTTCTTTGCTAAATTCCATGAGGATACATGGAAGCTATTAAATATTTCTGTATCTTAGTATGTATAAAATCATCATTGTATAACAATTATATGTTCTTTTATTTAATTTGTCTGTCATATATCCCTAACACCAATTGTATTGGTCATATCTTGTCACCCAAGTTGCAAATTATAATGTACCTATTTTTTATTGGATGAATAAAGTTCATTATTGAATATAAAAAACAAACAATTTCCTTCATATTAAATTCTCTAATTTCTTACAAAAATTCTACAGATGTTGCATCAAATCCAACAGTCTTACCCTTCTTCATTTGTGTAATTGACCTTATTACTTCATCCAACAATATGTTTGTACCTTTATCATCCACTTCAATATTACCTTCATTTTCAAGTTCATAATTAATTGAATATTTTCTTTTCTAAATAGACACTGAAATATAATACCTTTGTTTACTATTAATTAAGTTGAAGCAGTTTTATGATGAAACGTTCTGACTTTTAATTTATTAAATGCAACACATCTAAAAATATTTCCCATACTTTCCCACTTTCTCAAGATAATAACAAGCCAGGTAAATTTGATAATCCATCTCCACTCTCTAGTTTTATTATTGCACTTTACGCAAAAAAAAGTGAAGCTTAGTATTATTAGAAAAGAATTATGTGGATGAGTGCTTTCAGAGAACTTAAGTCTCCATATGCATAGCCTATATTGAGAGTGTCAGCTTATATTAAGATTTTAAGCGAAGTTTAGTGGTAATTTATGCAAATTTTATTCAAAGTTCTCTGAAAGTGCTCATCTGTATAATTATTTTCTAATAATACTAAGCTTCACTTTTTTGCATAAGTGCAATTTAAAACTTAGACCACTCAAAGGTGAAGTAAAAAACAAGGATTTTACTGCACTCTCTAGAAGAATTTTCTTTATGCCATATTTAGACCATTCTTAAAATCATTCTTTAAATTGGTTATGCCTTGATACCATCAATAATTAGATGTGTTACAAAAAATTGATTGGTTACACATTAATAAAAGATTAATGTGTAGTGTAATAAAAGAAAGAGCTAAACAGACTCCAACCAATGAAGGTCCATTTAAATGGTCAGCTAAAAATGAATTTGAAGCTTATTGTAACATGAAAGAGAAAATGTTTTTTATTTGTTTGAAGAATGGGTAGCAGTTAAATTCAAAAGGTCAAAAGTGTTTCATGTTTCATACATATAAGTTGATGTTATGCTTTGGATATGTGTAGATTGTGAAAAGGCATTTGATTCTATAAGCATTTCTTCAGTGATTAAAGGATTGGTCACCAAGGTATAGACCCAGGATATTGTCATATTCTGAAAAATATTTATGAAAATGCAAGACAACAATTATATTACATAATGATACTAGGAAGAATAACATTGAGAAGGGTTCAGGACATGGTGATTCCATATCTCCAAAATTTTTTACAGCAGTGCTTTTTGCAGATTAAAATAGAAAGCTAAAAAGTAAAAGTAAATGGAGATTATTTAAGTCATTTAGATTTTACCGATAATGTAGTTGTTTTTGCAAATAATGCTTCAGACTTTCAGGAAATGTTGCAAGAGTTATCAGATGAAAGGAAAAAAGTAGAAGTAAAGATAAACATAAAAAGACTAAAATAATGTTCAATAGATTTTCTCAAAAGATGAAAATAAAGATTGATTATGATGAATTAGAAGAAGTTAACAACTATAAATACCTAGGTCATATTATTACTACAGATGGAAACATAATAGATAAAATTAATCATAGAATTAAACTTGATTGGAGTGCTTTTGGTAGAAATAATTTAATATTAAAAGGAAATACGCCTATGTATTTGAAAAGAAAGGTTTTTAATAAATGTATTTTACCAGTTCTTATTTATGAATCTGAGACTTGAACACTTAATAGAAGATCAATACATAGACTACAGGCCATTCAAAAAACTATGGAGAGATGCATGTTAGTAATAAGAAGAGATCAAAAATGCAATATATGAGTAAGAGAACAAGCAAGTGTTACTGACATCATTGAAAGAATTAAAAGACTGAAGTGGAGTTGGGTTGGACATATTTTTAGAAGAGGTGATAGCAGGATAATTAAAATCTTAAACTGGATTCCAAGAGATTGTAAAAGACTTGGAAAGAGATCAAAGAAAAGATGGTTGGGTGAAATAAGAAAATGTGCAGAAGTGATGTGGAGATGAGAGGCTAGAGATCTGAGAGGATGGATTGAACTTAGAAAGACCTTCATTATGCAGTAGATTGATAATGTTTGCTGATGACATAAGCATAAAAAGTAAAATAACAAACAATATTAAAACAGTTAATCTACATAATGCAATGGTTTGGCTAGATGCTCTAAAACTATGGACAATAATGTTTGAACTGAATTTTGATAATAAAATATAATTAGTTAAAAAACATGATAATGATTGGAAAAAAATACTTTAATAGCTGTATCAGATACTTCCCAAAAATACAGAAAAAAATTTGCTCAAATACTGGTCTGTCTCCATGTGAATTATAAAATTTATATAAAGATCTAAAAAGTATATTTATTTAAAGAAGAAACTTATAAAAAATACAAAGTATGAAAATCATAATTTAAAATTTATATGTAAATAATTATTGTAAAAATGTTTATAATTTTTATTTTTAAATGCTTTTATTGAACATGAAAGATCTGTTTGTTTGTTTATTTGTTAACTTGCTAAAGGGTTATATAAAAAAAATTTCTTTCAACTTAATATTTTTTTATAGAAAAAGATAAAATGTCAACAATTTTAAACAAAAAAGTTAATTTCTGATTTCTTATACATATTTATTTATGTACACATACTAAATATGATATATACATAAGAGATATACATTTTAACTTATAGCAGAAATATCTAGTGAGGTATATGTATCAACTATAAGTGTCCTGTCAATTTGAAGTATGATATAGATTTACATTTTCATTTACTGTATCAATATTAAAAAATTTAAAAAAATAAAGATACATTTTTTATATTAAATGCTTTTATTGACTGTGTATAAGAAAACAATTATTTCTTCAACCAGAACTGTAACTTGAAATAAAGGTGTCAGGGGAGGGTCCAGAAATTAATTAAATCAATCTCTTGTTATAAAGAATTGGGATTGACCTAATTAATTTCTGAATCTCCCCATGTTTTTATTTGAAGATAAATCTAAAAACTCCATTTGTGGTTGAAACAATTATTTTTTTCTTTTTAGTGCATGGTAAATAAAAGCACTTAATTCACTGAAATAGTGACTTTTCTTATGCAACTGTAAATTCAGCATTCAAGCACTTAGACACTATGGTAAGAAAAGTTTTAAATAAATGCATTTTTAATCAAGCTTTTGGCTTTCTCAGTGTTATGAATATGAGACCATAAGTAGAACTCAAAAGTGCTAAGCTTGATACCAAATACGTTTATTTGAAGCTTTTCTTATCATAGCATCCAAGTTCTTGAAAGTTGAAAAACATTTAATGAATATATAAACAAATTATCTCTATTATTTGTTAATAAAGATTTTACATTTTGAAAAAAGCTTAACTCTCCTACACTCCACTAACATTTGAAAGATTTTTTTGTTCTCACTAGGTTTAAACTTTCAACTTTGATTTTAATATTAAACCATTATTATTTATCAGAATATAATAAATTTGATCTCATTTGATAGATAGTTTTGTTTAGAAATTAAATAAAATTTAAAAAATCCGATGCATTTGATTTTTAAAATTATTTTAAAAAATACTTTTTAATCAAAACAAAATGCTGTCCCATTACCAAATTGTAGGTGGAGCTGATTCAATTTGCAAAATAAATGAAATCTTCTTTCTTCAATGTTTGTTTTAAAAATCTGAATGCAGTATTTTAATATCTACTAAATCTATCAATTTATGCTTTAAAAGTTTAATTTTTTTTGTAATTTTTATGATATCATTAAATATTATAAAAGGCTGCTGAGTGACACCATTTCTAGACAGTTGTATTTCTTACATCCATAATCTCTATGTTAACAATATTCAGTAGAATATATTCTTTTATATTTAACAATAAAACATTTTTGTAAAAAAATAAATAGGTAATAATATATACGTTTTGATTTCTAATAATTATTACACTATTACTATATAAAAATAATCATAAACTTCCCAAAAAATCAAGTTTTTAGACAATCATAATATTTTCTCAAATTAATCTTGCAAAGTTTGAGATTGCTGAATATACAATGTCTAGGTATTGATGTATGGCTTCAGTTGCTTTGAAATTTCCACTGATTTGATTTTCCCGATATCTTTTGAATTTTTTTCAAATTAAAATATTAGAAAATAAACATTCATGAATTTTAAAGCTGTAAAAAATGTTAGCAACATTTGGTGAAAGACACAAATTTAATTTCTAGACTTTTCAGATATGGGTCTGTTGCTTGGGTAAATTGCTTTGTTAATCATTAATATACAGTCAAGAAGAAAATATTGTTCCTGCTACATATGAAGGTCCCCTCTGCTAAAAGATGATTTAGAAACCAGGGCAATTGAAGTTAGATTGGTGATTCTAAATGTTTATTTTCTCATTGCAAAGCAGAAGTTATTTAAAAGTTATGATTATTTATTGTAGTTTATTTTGTAATAGTCATAAGAGATTCACTCTGACAAATGTGCTGTATGAGTGTATAAAGCTGAGGAATACTCTCACTCTAAACACAAGATAATCATTGAAAAGATAAGAATAAATCCATCTTATCTTTTTACCTAAATTCATATATAGAGGCCAATCTTAAACATATAGAAATGAGAGCATGAAGGTCTTAATCAACCACTTTTAATTCCATACTATATAGTAATAAATGTCTTTTGCAAAATGTTTACAATTTACTGCACATCAGTATTAAGTGTAATATTAAATATATAGAACTAATTATTTATTTATGTAGCATCACATTTTATTAGAAATAGTTATATTTTCTGATCAATATTAATAAATAAATATCTATGTAAGCCAGATTAAAGAGTTAGATTATCTAATAGCTTCATTTATAACTAGAATATAACAAATAGATTTCTCAAGTTGCACTACTTTTCTTTATGGAAGACTACATATGGTGAAGTCAATGCTCCGATAGCAAAACATCATAATTTCTTTTTCATTATCATTCTAATCATTCTCAACCTAAAGTATAAATAACATTCACTACCATAAACAAATTAAGCACCCAAATGAAAATAAGACTGATTTAAATAAGAATGGCATAGACACTAACTTTAGATTTTAATAATAAAAAAATTAAAATAGTTTGATAAATTTTTAATTAGGTTATGGTTATATGTACTCATAGGTGTATAAATACTTTAAATGATCAAATTTCATTGTTAAAATTTGTCCATAATGTTGACTTCTATATATAAAATATAAATAATCAATTCAAAATAAAATTGAAATAGACAACTCATTATAAATAGAAAAAATATTTAATACATCAAGCTGGCTTTCATTCCTTAATGGAAGCTTTTCAAGATGTTTCATTTTACACAATCACATGATCAATTATCCTACAGCAACTCCCCCCAATGGACATTATTTACATTACAATAAATCTAATTATTAAAATATATACATTTAATATAAATAGTAAAATACATACATGTCCATAAAAATGATTGAACTTATTACAGTCTCCCCCCATAATATATATATACAAATAATTAAAAAAAAAACAATAACAACCCCTTCCTTCTATTTTTTAAAATTATAACTCTAAAGTGTTCAATAATCTAACAATGCCCATTTTCCTCCTAATTGTGCTGGGCCTTTAATCATATTTACACATTTGTTTAAATTTTCTTCAATATATAAAGTTTCATAACATTTTACTTTCTTTGTAATTTTTAACATACTTTATTATCTAAATATTTTTTTCACAATTCATTTTATGCCCAGTATCCAAAAAATGTGTATATGGTCCTGATCTTATATACTTTTTGTTAACTGTCCTATCATGTTTCTTATTTCTTTCCATAATAATCTTTCCTGTCTGACCTATATATATATATATAAAGCTTTTTTACAGAAGTAATTCTGTATTTTTATTGTTTTTATTTTTCCTCTAGTTAGTTTGTGTGTATGTATATATATATCATATTGAAACAGTCATAATGAATTTATAAACCAATCCTACCCTATTTTTGATATTACCCATTCTTTTTGACTTACACATCCAATTAAGATAGGATGGAAAAATAGTAAATCTTTAGGGAAATAGATGTATAACTCAAAAAGGATAGGTAATATTAAAAATAGGGTAGGGTTTGTTTATAAAAGTATTTGTGACTTGTTTCAGTGTGATATATATAGGTCACACAAGAAAGACTGCCATGGAAAGAGGTAAGGAGCATGATGGAGCATTTAACGGAAAGGATATAAGATCAGAGCCATATAAACATTTTTTGGATACTGAGCAGAAAATGAATAGTAAAAAAAATATTTAGGTAATAAACTATGTTAAAATTACAAGGAAAGAAAATGTTATGTAACATTGTATATTCAAAAAAATCTAAACAAATGTGTAAATATGGTTAAACGTCCAGCACAATTAGGCAGAAAATGAGTACTGTTAGATTGGAAACTTTAGAGATATAATTTTAAAAATAAAAAGAAGGGATTATTATTATCATTATCGGTTTTTTTGGCTGATTTGTAAATATATATATATTATGGGAAAAAATACTGTAATACATTTAATCATTTTTATGCACTTATATGTATTTTACTAATTATATTTAATGTATGTATTTTAATAATTAGATAATGTAAATAATGCCCATTTGTGGAGTTGCTGTAGGGTAATTGTTCATGTAATTGTGTAAAATGAGACATCTTGAAAAGATTTCATTAAGGAATGAAAGCTGGATTGATGTAATAAGTATTTTTTTATTTATTTATAGTGAGTTGTCTATTCAATTTTGTTTTAAATTGATTATTTTTAATTTCATAGACATATAAAAACATAATCCTGAACTTATGTTTCATACTTTACAACTAAAGAGAAAGAAAACTTGTTTATAAGGGTCTGCAATATATAGCATTTGTTAATCAATTTAATCTGCTATATTTTGCTGACATTATTTTGTATACATGAATACTACTATTATATATATATATATTTAAATAAATTGTATGATATAATATAAAATACTTTATATAATAGCAATAATAATAATAATAATAATAATAATAATAATAATAATAATAATAATAATAATAATAATAATAATAATAATAATAATAATGAAGAAGAAGAAGAAGAAGAAGAAGAAGAAGAAGAAGAAGAAGAAGAAGAAGAAGAAGAAGAAGAAGAAGAAGAAGAAGAAGAAGAAGAAGAAGAAGAAGAAGAAAGAAGAAGAAGAAGAAGAAGAAGAAGAAGAAGAAGAAGAAGAAGAAGAAGAAGAAGAAGAAGAAGAAGAAGAAGAAGAAGAAGAAGAAGAAGAAGAAGAAGAAGAAGAAGAAGAAGAAGAAGAAGAAGAAGAAGAAGAAGAAGAAGAAGAAGAAGAAGAAGAAGAAGAAGAAGAAGAAGAAGAAGAAGAAGAAGAAGAAGAAGAAGAAGAAGAAGAAGAAGAAGAAGAAGAAGAAGAAGAAGAAGAAGAAGAAGAAGAAGAAGAAGAAGAAGAAGAAGAAGAAAAAGAAGAAAAAAAAGAAGAAGAAGAAGAGGAGGAGCTCTTTTGAGCAAATATTAATTTTTGCCCTTTTGAATGTTCTTAAACTATTTTGCAATTACAATTTTTATTGCATGCATAACGATATCTATTTTTTTCATATAAAATTAACTACGCCAATTATAACAATAATACAATATTTACAAGGCAGAAAAATCCCTGTATAAATGAATACTATATAATTTTGCACTCACTTATCATTAGCCAATTATTGGTTAAATTAATTAATGTTATATAAATATATCCATTATTTTTGTTGTAATTAATGTAATTGGTTTCATGTATCTTCCTTCTATTAGGTTCTTTAATATAGTTTAAAGGTTATATATTTTTTACATAATCTTTTGTGACAGTATTTTAAATAATGAATATATAAGGCAGATCTATCATCTCTTCTACTAACTGAATTAGTATATTCTTTTGATTTTTCATCTAATTGTTTCCCTGTATGTTCATAAAACCATACTGCACTTTCCAAAATTAATTTTATATGCAATTCCCATTTTATTTTTCATATTATCTTTTAATCTATATATTGCGCTTGAAATGCATATCTGTGAAGCTCTATTAAAAGTTTATACTTATTTAATGCTTTTGGGAACTTTATCTCCCATATTTATAGCTTATAATAATAATGTTTGTTGTTAGCTTGTCTAATAGAGATGTATGCAAATATATGCGAATCACTTAGACAGCCCACTTTTCCTAAATAGAGAAGTAAGCATCTCTCCTATTGATCGAGTTGGGGTCTTCTGCTATAAAGCAAGTCTTCTTATCTTGTACTTTGTGTCATTCATTGCTCAAGATAAAGAAGGCTTGCTTTTCAGCAGAAGACCCCAACTGCTGTTTAAATCATTTGCATATATTTGCATACATCTGTATTAGACAATCTAACAACAAACATTATTATTATAAGCTATGAATATGGGAGACAAAGTTCCCAAAAGCACTAAGCAAGTATAAACTATTAATATAACTTCATGGATATGGGTTCCAAGCACAAATATATAGATTATGAACCATAAGTGAAGTAAAACTAAGATGCTTATTATCTCTTATAAAATTATAAAAAATATAAAATTATATAAAATTACTTGTGCAAATTACAGTACAGTTTACTATGGACATACAGAAAAGCTATTAGATGAAGGAGTAAAAAAACATAATAATGCAATTAATAAAAGAGAAGATAGATCTGCAGTATATATTCATTATATAAAATATGGATATAAAATAGATTATGAAAAAACATAGAACATTTAAATTATATTAAAGAGCCTAACAGAAGGAAAAAATATGAAACCTATTTCATTAATTACAACAAAATAATTGTATGAATATATATAAAACATCAATCAATTTGGCTAATGAAAAGTGAATACAAAATTATTCAGTATATATTTATATAAAGTGTTTTTCTACCTTGTAAATATTGTTATTGTTATAATAGGTTATAGTTAATTTTGTATAAAAGAGATAGGTGTTGCTATGTGTTCAATGAAGATCATAAATGTAAATGCTTGAAAGCAGAAAGGGTACACATAATAAAGTTAAAGTTATGGAAGAATAAATATGAACAAAGTGATTATACAGAAAGTGGATTATTGGTTTTCATGCTGGGTTTGGGAAAAGATAAGGGGGATTTAGATATAAAGGCCATAGAGTTGATAAAGATTATGTTGTGGAAATGGGATAGAGCATATTATGGAAAAATATAGAATGGGGAATGCAAAGGGAAGATAAAGTGGTTAACAGGTTTCTCTGGGCATAGTTGCTGAGAGATTCCTGACTCTGTTTAAGGAGAAGTCACAGTGCATCACATCACATAAGTGTAATTTAAATAGTTCAAGCACATTGAAAAGAGCAAAAATTAATATTATCTGAAAAGAGCTTTTATTAATATAAAATTATATCATATAATTTATTTAAATATATGTAAAAGTAGAATAATGAATTAAACTTCTTTTTATTTTTGACGACATAGTAGCAAATCAAGAATGTGCAATGGGAAATAATAACTCTAATATAGCCTAAATATGATATAGCTGAGTTGTTGATCCCTTTTGTAACTGATCTTAGGTGACAGGGTCAAGATGGAGTGATCCTCTGTAATTACACCCTGTAAATTGTGACACCATTTATAACAGAATATATATAAGGGCATACTTTTCTTTTAATGCCCCACAGATTTAGAAGCCATTCATAACAAAAAATATGTGGCCCATGCTGTATTCTGAGTCATAGCCTAATTATTGATCACTACTTGTAACAGAATAAAAATAATAAACTAATGAAGAATGATCCTAATTTAGTCATGCCCATAAACAGAATGAAAATAATAAACTAAACTAAAATAAATATCAATCAATGAATAACAATCTAACACTGAAGTTAATAAAACAATGATAAATTTATTTAATGCACATTGATTACATAAGTAATATTTACTATGGCAATAAACCTAAAGCATGTGTGTAATAGATTTCTAACTATAAGATCTTTCCATTGATCCGTAAATCGAAAGATTTTGCAAGTACTAATGTATAATAGGAATTGTGGACTTAATCAGTGAAGTATTGAATAGCTTCACACTCTCAGATCTAACAGCTTCACCTAATTATATAGAAAGTAGGTTGAAGTAAAGAAGGGTTCCCCTCTTTTCTTTCAAAGGGTAAGCTTGTGGTTAAGACCTGTAGAGAACGCATATGCTTTAGGTTTATTGCCTTAGTAAATAAAACAATGATAATAATCTTTGATGTAACCTCATAGATTCTAATAGCATTTAGAATGGATAGCAAAAAAAAAAAAATAAAACATTACTTCAAACCACCCTAAAATATAAGCAATATTTGCAATAGATCAAAGATAAAGCAATAAAACTAAATATCACTATCTTATAAATAACAGTATATTCCTATAATATAGATCCTTTATAACAGAATGAAACTAATGACAAAGAATTACATTGATAAACTTTAATATTCCTTATAAATCAAGACACAGTTTATAATAATACAAACTTATACCAGAAGTCAAACATTATTTCTATTTCTATTTAAATGAAATGATTCATAGATGGATGAAATAATACTCTTAATATGCTCTACAAGTTTACAATGTCAATGATATTTAACAAAATATATAATTCAGTAACTGATTTCTAATTACAACTAAATAAAATAAAAGTACTGCTAACTCAACCTTGCTATTCTATTAATATCAATATCCTCTTATTAATTAAGTCATTTGTAATAATATTAAATAGTTAATAATACAAAATCAATCAACCCAATGTATCTTTCAATTTTCACCTACTTCATATACTATAAAATAAAAACATTCTATTAAATAACCTTAAGATTTTCAATATCCAATCATAACAATGCATAAAATAAATGATAGATTCCTATTTGATGCTTATTCCAACACAGCTGACCGGAGTGAGGTGGTTGAGACCTCTAATCTCCAAATTTAACACCTTATAAATGACGTTTCTGAGGCTACACTCAGTCCTCATTTAACTGTGAGCTGGCTTAGGACAGGGTGAAACATGAGACTTAAGGTCACTACTGACTTAACTAGATGGGTGATATATAGCACTCAACACCCTATTAATCTTAACTACAGATACATACATATATAGCATATAAAATCATAAAGAAATTGGAATAATGGACTGTGGAATTGAATAATATACTGTGGATTCGACAAGATACTGTGGATTGGTTTGAACTAGAACCCGAGCAAGAAAGATATGCAAAGATTTATTAAAACAATAACAAAAATATTAAAAAAATTTCACAATGGCAAGGGTTGTACAGTATTCAAAAAGGTATCCAATACAGGCAGGCATTTTATAATGGATGGGGCTGTTATCAGTACTTCTGTCCTCTTTTAATATATTACAATACATATGTATGTGAGGTGTATAAGTCATGCCTAATCATTTAATATGCGCATCCTAGGATTTTGGTTTGCTTAAGTTATAAGCTGATAGCTTAGTAGAGATGAAGAGTACAGACAGCGTTAAAGTGGCTGTTATATATACTAATAAAGTGAGCAACTAAATAAGCTCAATATCATGCAGATTCAACCTGATAACCCAGATTCAAACTTCAGTATAAAGCTGAATACTTATTTAATAGAGGGAAAAGAACTGGTTACCTTTAGATTCACATATATATGCTATGGTGCTATAAATATTAAATAGTAAGCTTGCAGTGCGGGTGAGTGATTATTCAAGAGCTTCAGCATCAAATGCTCGGTTTGCTCCGAGACCGACGGTTTGCTGCTATTGATATATGAACATATAAGTTCAGGAACTCAGATTGGCTTTAGGAAAACTCTGGGTCCGCATGCTCCAGTTCTAATAAAGATAGCCATAACCCGAACTAAATAATGGGGGGCTTGTTAATGTGTACCCATTTAAGAGGTCTAGCAAAACGTAAACACATATATAAGTGTACTATATAAAGACACACCCACAATGCACACAATATATAGAGCAATAAGTATGCGTGTAATTAGTTAAGTGTGCCTAAAACAGATAGCTTCTATCTGTCAAACTAACTCAACCCAGTTCTTAAAATAGCATTATAATTATGCTAATAAAAGGGACTTAAACTATATAATAAATAATCTAGTTAAGATCCTGAATCTGCATATAAATATTCATAATTAAGGAGGGAAAGTATATTTGATTGGACTTAATACAAACATTAACAAATATACTTTATCATATCTAGCCAGTATATCCCCTTCCAACTAATAAATATTAAAAGTCATAATACATAAAACTGACTAAGCAAACCTTGCAAAATATTACAATATTACAATATATATATATATATAATCATGATAACAACGAGCGGTTAGCGATCGTTTATTATCAATATTATAATTTTGAAACAGTGATTCAATAAATAAATAGCACTTTTAAAATGTTTAAAGTGGAGATTACAATTATCTCCTTTATAAATTAATTAATTAGTTTCACTGTTTCGAAAGATGAGCATATTATCACATATTAAACATAAAAAAAAAAGAATTTAAACAAAATATTAAATATTAAAGTTAGGCAGGACTGTAGTATGTAGGAATTTAAGATAATAGATTTCAGACATTTAATGATTACAAAAGGTAAAATCTTTTTGATTTATAAAAGATTTCAGCAGTTTGGAAAATTAAAGTAAAACTTGTTTCTCTTTTTTGTTACTTTAAAGTAAGTTATAGATTTTAAGAGAGCAGTTGACCAGAAATGATTTTTATAATGTATATAAAGTTACACAAGTTTACAGAGTTTCTTTTACAATAGGGTAAAAATTAAAGAGTTTTGATAATTTAGATAGAACATTCTTTTATAGTGGAAAGCTAGCTTAGAGTTTATAGATTAAGTTCATAGGCTGCAGTCTTTAAAATTATTACCATCATTTGTCTTCTTGGTCGACTTGAGGCATACATCAATGATAGTGGCTGGAACAAGGCATCAAACAGTAGCATAATTTCAGTGGCATTTCCTTTCAGGTAGGTTTTAAGTTTCTTCATATCTCCCTCTCATGCAGGTTGCTGAAAAATTTGTTCATAGGTATGCTGAAGGAATTGAGAGTACCATCTCAGCTCAAAAGAGCCAGCAAATATTTTATTCTACTCGACCATCTTGGAGTGGACTTCAAAACAATTTACAGAAAAGGCAAGCTAAAAAGAAGCTTAACCTAAGAAATCTACAATATTTATATTTCCCCAGATCAAAAACCAGCCGACTACCTATTTTATCTCAGAATTCAATCCCCCCCCCCTCTAGATTTTATAGCTCATAGTTGGTTTGGTTTCTTTGACTCTGATCTTTTTTTATTTTATTGCCCAAACCTTTACTGGCTTCGATCTGGAAAAAGAACTCATTACAATCGTAATGAGTTTTAGAACAAATGTTTTTAGCTCAGAAACCATTCAATCCAACTTGAGAATTATTCTAAATTGTTTTATCACTATTCTGTGAATTTCACATGTAATTCACAATTCATTTAAATAAAACTTGCTACAGATTATTTAGCATATATTTAACTGTACATTTTCTAAATAAAATAGATTTTATACAAAATATTATTTATTAAACAAAATATAAATGCTGCAATATATCTATACAAACATTAATATTACAGTCATTTATATATGCATGTATGTGTGACAATACCTATATAACTGTGTGAATGCATATAAAACTGTGTGATTACATATATAACTGTGTGGATACATATGTAACTGTTTGGATACTTATACAATTGTGTGGATACATATACACCTGTACTAGAGAGTGTTTAAAACCCAGCATAGATGTGACTGTGGGGACAAACAGGTGAAACAGATATGAGGGCAGGAATATACTGTTTCACTATGTATCACTTAGATGATAAAACTAATAATATAAATACAGGAAGGCAGTTCACATTAAACAATACCAATAATAATTTCAATCTGTTGTCAAAGGCAACGTCCTTTCAACAATAATGGACAAATTGCAATTTTACTAAAAAAAATGCAATTTGATTTGTAAAGTGTGAAATTATTCTTTCAATAAAGTTTAAGTGTTGATTGCTTCTAGTCTGTATAGAACATGTATTTTCTGATAGAAATATGCCTTTCACTCAGTATATTACTTTTAAAAAGTATATTACAATACTCCCTCCATTTGTGCAATGACTTCATGATTTGTTGAAGTGATTAATATATGAATATTTGAAAGGTAAACAGCACTGATCAAATTATCTTTTAATTAATTTTTATGGCATTTAGATGAAGTGAAAGCTGTTATCTCATGAAGTCGGCCACAACCATATTAAAGGGATATTTATTGTGCTATATATGTATATATAGAAAGGTCTTGTGGTAAAATGTTTAGTGCACCTTGACTATGACTTGAAGTGTAAACCTGGGTGAAAAACTTAAAATTTTAAAGTGGAATTAAAGATTTGCATGCAGTCTTAAATTTTTTTTGAATAGTTGTTCATAATCAATTAGGCTAGTCTACTTATTCAATTCATGATTGGTGTTTGGGTATTTAGTTTTTTGTAGCCAGAGAGGAAAACATAAAAAGAATGATTGATAATTCTTTTCAACATTTATCAGTTGATTAGCTTAATAAGAAAAGTCATTAATGTAGGGGGAGGAGTCTTGAGCATGCAGTGGATTTATTTTAAGCTAGTTACTATTGACTATATATTAAAAAAAGTTTCATGGTGCAATAGTGAATTTGCTGCCATCTGGTATGAATAAAGAAAAGTTTTTAACCAGTTTTAAATGTTTATTCTATCCAAACCATTTATAACTAAAGCAAATTATTCAATATTAGTCAGTAAATGGATGCTTGTTTGTTTTTTGTCCACAGACAAAACCAGTATGAAAAATTAATAAAATATTCACTATCTCTTAGCTCTTCTTCAATTATTTAAAAGTTGTTTTATGATTATGTTAGATAATATTTTATTCAATTAAATTTATTATCACTGAAATAGTCATTAAATTAGATCTCAATTTTTATAGATTAAATCAGTCAACGTTTCCCAAAATCTATCCTTGGAATTTGAAAGTAAGCTTCATAAAGTTAAAGCTTTATTATATAATTACTTTTAGAACGTCTTTTGGATTATATATTATGATATATCAGAGAAATCTAAAGTCTAATAATACTTATATAAAGTTGTAAATATTAATTCTTATTAAGCGAATCTTGCGTTTAGATTTGTAGAGGCCTCTCTTGTAATAAATTAAGCCTTCAAGGCGCATGTACTAAGGTTATAGTCTTATTTAAGTAATACCTATATACTAAATTTTTTTATTAGCTTCTTTTAAATATATTACTAAAATTGAAAACCTTATGCAGTAATTATTAAAACTTATAAGATGCCATTATCTGCCATAACTTTTCATATATAGTAGCAAAATTTTAAATTCATGGTAAAATATTACAAGTTAATATTTTACTTCAAGCACATGCATTACATTAGAAATTAATAACAATTTAATACACTATAAATATATAATATTTTATGTGTATATGAATGATTGTATATTAGAAGGGATAAGTTAATATTCTTTTTTAAATTATATATATATATGTCAAAATGATTTTAAAATAGTTAATGTAGTTTTGAGTCTATTGCTTAAAATGTGTGTGTGTGTGCATGTGTGATTATTATTCTTATCTTAAATTTATAGCAACATTATTTAAAAACTTTAGTATAAAATTTATTAATGAGATTGTTTATTATAATATTAAGTAAATAAAAGAAAAATGAATGATCTTAACATACCTTAAGTTTTTTTTAATTTATTGAAACTGTATAATACTTTAAACAAAGAGCTTTCCTAGTTGCTCAACAGCTTTGTGATAAATGCTTAGCAAGAGAAAGCATTTAAAAAATCTCTATCAGAAACCACACCCAAATCCCAGACTAATGGTTTCGAGCTTTGGTACTCCTCAGTAAGGTGCTAGGTAACTTCAGACACTAGATCTAAAAATACCAATCCAAAGCCAGCATTAAATGCTTTCTCTTGTTAGACATTTATCACAAAGCTTGTTGAGCAACTAGCAAAGCTCTTTGTTTATATTTTACAAACTTAAAAAAGAAATGGGGTCATGCGATATATGACTCTATTTTTTACTGTATAATACTTTATTTAAAAAATATTTAATATTTTAAATCATAAATATTATGTAATTTGAAATTTTGTCAAGGAAACTGTAATATGTAAAAGAAAAGAACATTATAACACACAAATGTGATTGTGTGGATTTATAAACACTGGGAATCTATTTTAAAGTTAAACAGGATGGAATTTGAGTGGAAAAGGAATCTTTGTACATCACTATGGAAATTATGATTTAAATAATAATGTGAGAAATAAGAGTCAATAAATATAATAGAACTTTATTGACAACATACTTACCTTCATCTTTATATAAACATTTATTATATATCTTTGTGCATTTATTAAGATATTCAAATAGTAGAAACTATTTCAAAAAGGGTTGGTTAAAAGATAAAGAAACATTTGCTTCCTTAAAGATAAGTAGTCTTCTAAATTTCCTTTGGTTATTACATCTTGGAATTTTATTTTAAACAAGAATGCTATAAGTTAATGAAAAGAAGAATTCTAAAAGTTAATTTTAATATTTAAATATATAAGTACACTATATATTCTTAAGCCAGATGTAATTTGATGGGATTTGAACCCAGACTTTCAAATTCCCTTCTGTCATCCACTTTGTTAAAATGCATAAAGGAAAAACTGCTAAACTTTATCTTCATAATCTAACTATTGCAAGAAGTAATATGGATAAATAATTTATTATTTGTGCACCTGTATTAATAACTTTTTATCAGAAAGGAAAACATTGCATTATCTTAAAATTCTTCAGAAAAAGCATCGAGGGATTTAGTTTAACAAAAAACTATAAACCATTTAAAGAACTTTACTTTATTACATAACATTTTTTTTTTAAGATTGTTTGTTGTTAAGAAAATAAATTATGCAGCTTTCATAGCATATTGCTAAAATACAGATGTATTTAAAGGCGAATGGTCTCGGAAAAACAAGTATTTTATAAGTTGTTTTCTTTTTTTTCATATGTCATAGCATCGTCCGGGAAGCGAACCCACAACCGTCTGCAACCAACTACTTGCTTGCAAGGCGGCTGCGATGACCTCTCGGCTAACAACGCTTGACAAGTATTTTATAAGTTAAAGTTAATTATTTACATTTAGTATAGAAATATCATTGTTTGTGTGAATGTTTGTTTTAAAGTAAGATTATTTTTAAATTTTTCTTTTCAAATTAGTATTTACGATTATTTACCTATATATTAGTATATTTTATTTATCTTAAAATATTTTCCAGTCTTCACGGTAATGAGTTTGTTTTAAGTATTTGATTATTTTATTGTCATTTAGTAAAGTGCCTATGCCATATATATATATTTGCTTATACATACACTGTTGTTTAAAGCCACATATATGTAGAATAATATATTCTAACAAACTGATGTATAAGAATACTTATATCAAATACTTTGGTCATAAAATACATATAATAGTTAAAGTAGATATTAAAATAATACGATGTCCATGCTTGTGAAATAAATATAAATAAAGACAGATGTAGTTGTTTCATAGAAATTAAAGATTAAATAAAACATGATTTATTGTAGGCATATTTTCTTTTAATATTAAATTAATTCTACCAAAAGCACTCCGACCACACTCATATTGGGATGGTAATTAAATTTTATTTTGAGATGGTTACTATTGGTAATAGTTTTTAAAAATATCTTCCCACTAATTAAGTGTTTGAACACTAATGAATATGTCTGATCATGTGACTATTGATTTATTACTTCTAATTAATATTTGAATACTAGTGTGGGTCTATATATATAAGCTAGATGTAATTATAGGGGATTTGAACACAGACCTTCAATCTAACTTTAGTCATCTACTCCATCTTATATAATCGATACACACTGGTCACATACATGCGAAAAAGATAAATGATCTCCAATATCTGTATTTTGTGTTGAACCAGCACTCATCAGATGGTCTGGATCACCATTTCCCACACATGTATATAATCAATGCTCAGTTTATATGAAGGCAGCAAATCTTAAAACTTTAATGGACAGGCTTCAATCCTCTCAACTCTCCAACTCTTCAGGAATCCATATCATTAAAAACCTGATACCCTTCTCGATGCAAATATTATTGCCATACCCATGTTGTCTGTAAGTTACTCTGAACCCTCATATGTAGGATCTTAATATATCCATTTAAATATACAGAAAAGGAAAGTACAGAATCCAGGCAGAATCTGTAATATTTGAATACAAGTATAGTGGATATACTTCAGCTAGATATAATTAGAGAGGATTTGAACTCAGATTTTAAGCTCCCTCTTGTCATCCACCCTTTTTATATTGCAGATTCACCCTGAATTCTGCGAATCCCTCTTCTGTGTATTTAAATGGTTTTAGGTCCTACATATGAGGGGTCAGACCAACTTAAGGTCAACATGAGTATGACAGTAATATTGGCATCAACAAGGGCTCTGAGCATTCCATCATCAGATTTTCAGTGACATGGATGGCTGAAGAGTTGGAGGATAGAAAATATTGAAACCTGTTGATTAAAGTTGGAAGTTTTGCTATCTTAATATAAACCGAGCATTGATTATATATATATATGTGAAGATGATGATCCGGACCAACTGATGAGGGTTGATTCACCACAAAATATGTATATTGGAAATCATTTATCTTTTACATGTATGTGGTCATACATATCGGTTATATCAGACAGAGTGGATGATCGAAAGGAGGTTGTAGGCCTGTGTTCAAATTCCTTCTAATTCCATTTAATTAAGAAACACATCATCTATCTTCAGAATTAGATAAACGATGGTATAATTTATTTCTTCTACTTTGTAATAGAATGGCTTTTCATATTCTATCTATACTCATTATTTGATTGTTCTTCGCCAATGTTATACAAAGTAGAACCATCTCTTAATACTGTTCTGTATCTTTGTACACTTTTTTCTTCGCATCGGAGATGCCAAGATTAACAAAATCTATCCAGCTAGATCCCTATCTTACAGACATTTTCAGTATTTACTTTAAATTACTAAATTAAGATTACGAAAAAGTGAGCAAGGGATTTTACTCCCCAGTAAGCACTTAAAATATCGGTCCAGAAGCATATTTATACTCTTTAGAAAGTACCTTTAAACGTGGGATTTTGCGCAAATTATCTTGTAATTTATGGATTTATTTTGTTAATTTCCTCTATAATATAGTGTGTAGAAATAATAACATGCACAAAAAAAGCCCTCAATATTTGTATTTTTGCATATCTTTATAACTGTATATAATCATTTTTATATTTTATTTGAGAAGTTCTGTTTCATTCTCTATTTAATTAATTTAAAATTTATTTTCAATGTTTAATCCCTCCTCATCCTTCTCACCTATTTTTTTTTATGTGTACTAAACTCCCACCTAGTGAGAAGTATTAAAACTAAAAATATATATTCTTAAGTAGAATAATTCTAGGGATATTTTATATGGAAAAGAAAATAGTGAGATATGAGAATGTATATGAAATTCTTCTGAGATATCACAAATATTAGACAAATAGAAGGCTAATAGTTTTTGTCAAATTAAAATTAGCAACAGTAAATAGTTATATACTAATCCATTAATCCTATATTAAAATTATGAATGAATTGGATGTTTGCTTTTATTCGTAAAGAAGTCAAAGAAATTAGAATCTCCCATTTGTATTGGCACATAATGAATGTGTAATGAGTGAATATATATATGATATATCGTAAATGTTTAAATACTTACATCTAGGAGGGACAGCGGGCATAAAAACAACAGGATAAATGTTTATAGCGAATTAGTTTAATAAAAAATTAGTATAAAATATTAAGAGTTGGAATAATGATAAACGCATTAAAAAACAAAACAAATATTTCTCATGATTTAAAAATATAATAAAAATCAAGGCTATAAGAATGAAAAATCATAAAACAGCAAAATGCGGGCTAACGATGAATTAAAATAAAATTGTAGCATGATATATAAACACGCACACACTTAAATATATATAAGCGATATTTGTTTCTGCTCAGGTAAAAAAAAGCATCTACTTGTTTTGTTTGAAAGGAGCTAAACAAGACTATATATAATGATATTGTGGGATACCAAAACTTATTTGCCCAGAATGCAAAGATGGCTTAGTCTACTTTGAGATGTGAAAAATCTTGACATTAGAAGGCTTCTTGACAAAAACGAAAATCAGGTAAATAACTTTGGAAAAGAACTTACCTGTAATAAAAATCGAGTATAGGTATTTTTCTTACCTTTACAAAAAGACTTGGCATTCGTTAATTAGAATAGATATTTTTCCAGAAGATAGTTTTTAAATGCAAAATAATGCAATAAGTGAATACTTATTTTACTTACAGACAAATGGAAGTGATTTTTTTAAAAGTTTGCGGTCCACTACTCTTGAATCATAAAATTATTCACACTTCAAACACAAAAAAAATATCAATGCGTAGTAATTGTTGATTATAGAATCATTTTTATTCCTTTACATCAAGAGTAATTTAAATCATCAAAATAAGAGTCATAGATCACATGACTCTATTCTCTTAAGCTTGTAAGTTATAAACAATGAGGATTGACTATTTATAGTCTCTGCCTTAAGTCTTATGCAATGATATATTGCTAAGACTACTAATATATGGTATGGTTGAAGATCTTTCAGCCCCATATAGCTATTTGAGTTGAATAGCTGAGTTTGAAGACATGTAGGTGTCTGAAAATTTCAGATTTTCCTCTCAATAGATAACTTTTAGATAAATGCTGGCTTTGAGTTGGTGTTTTTAGATCTAGTGTCTGAACTACCCTAGCACCTCTCTGAGGAGTACCAGAGCACGAAACCATGGTCAGATGTTAGGGAAATACTGATAGAGATATTTTAAATGCTTTTTCTAGCTAAGCATTTATCATAAAGCTTGTTGAGGAATTGGCAATCCTCATTGTTTATAATTTAAATCATCTTTCTTTATACACTTTACTCAATGCAATATCTTGGGTTCTTATTTCATATTTTGATAACATAAGATGTAAAAAATTTATTATGTAAAACTAAAAAAAAAAAAAATCTATTAAAAAGCATCACCAATTGACATGTCTAATTTTCAAAAATGTTCCAACGAATTGAACTTAGAGGTTACAAATCATTGTAAAATATGAACTTTAAACTTGAATGATAAAGCTGGGAAGAGATCAGAAACTATACTAAAGTCAAATGACTATACAAATAGTAGGGTGAAAAATTAACAATTAGCAATAAATTTTTTAAGGTAATAAAGTAATATATATTTATAAAAAGAATATGAAAGTATTTAAAAATGACCCATTTAGCATAGCCAAATATTTGAAATTACGATAGATGTTACAAAAAGTGTTAATGGTAATATATGAAAATATAACTTAATCATCAAAAAAAAAAGTTTTAGGAAAGAAGAAAAGTATTTAAGGAAACCATCTCAGTTTAATGTTGGAAGGAATGTTATTTTGTCAAAAAAATAAAAAGATGATAATATTGTTAAAAAGAAAAATATCATAATATGAACTGTATGAAAATACTTCTACACTTCTAACATTTTTTAAAAATTTCCAATATTTTAAATGAAGAAGTTAAATCTATGAGAAAGTCTGTGGGCTCATTATAATAGAAGCAATTGAGGAAATAGAAAAATGTTGACAAAGTTGTTTATCAAATGTCTAAATGATAACACAACAACAACAGCTGATTTGAAGAGTGCAGTAATAATATTGATATTTTAAAAAACCTGAAAAAAATAAGACATTAGAAATTACAGATATTAATAGTCAAAATAAGAGTCATAGATCACATGACCCTATCTCTTAAGTTTGTAAGTTATAAACAATGAGGATTGCCAATTCCTCTACAAGCTTTATGATAAATGCTTAGCCAGAGCCAGCACTTAAAATATCTCTGTCACAACTCTTTGAGAAGATTAATTATTATTTGCAGAATGTCAAAAAAGATATCATTCTTCTGGATTCTTTATGGTTTAAATCCTCTTAAGAATTTGGGTTTAAAGGGAAAGAGGTCCTTTCTTCAATAAACCCTAACAAAGAAGCTACTATAAGTGAATGGCGAAAACTTGTTTAGCCTCAGCAGGAATGTCAATTAGTAGTAATTGGTAGTTACCTGGCAACATCAAAAATTATCTCTGTTTACATGGATATAATGTCTTAATTTCCATTTTTTAACAAGACTAAGAATTGATGAAAAAATATAAATCCACATGAATATATATATATATCATTAAAAACCACTTAGTCTATCCCAATATCAATAACAATCAACAATTTCAAACTGCCATCAAAGCAACATCCTTTTAGCAATAAAGGTGGAATCCCATCTTTATTTATGGTCCCATATATTTAAATAGATACTAGAGATTGCAACTTGACTACAGAGATTGAAATTATTGATACAAAGAAGTTTAAATAAACATCCTTAAACAGGTAAATATAACTTGTTCTGAATGCAGACTAATAAATAGTCAATTATAACATTATAATAATCAATAATTTCAATCTCTGCAGTTAAGCTGCAATCTTTAATGTCATATAAATATATGTGACCATAAATAAAGATGGAATTCCACATTTATTGTTAAAAGGAGGTTGCCTTGACAACAGTTTGAGATTGTTTATTGTTATCTATATTGGGATTGTCTAAAAGTGTGATTGGTTTCTAATGGTTACTTATAAACCCATTTAGCCTTGCGCATTATTACACTTATTATTTAAGCAATACTTTGGGTGCAATTTGAAATTTATAATCCTAGTTTGTAAGGGGATATTTACCTGTTTAAAAATGTTTATTCAAACTTTTTTATATCAATAATTTTAATCTCCATGGTCAAGTTGCAATCTTTAGTGTCTATATAAGTATATTATTCCACTAATAAAATGGTATTTCACCTTTATTATTAAAAGGAGGTTGTCTTGACAACAGTTTGAAATTGTTGATTGTTATTGATATTAGGATTGTCTAAGTGTTGGCTGGTTTTAATGATTACTTACAAACCCATTTGGCTTTGAGCATTATTACAATTATATATTGAACTGGGTGGGAGTTAGATCGAATAAAAAAAAAATATAGAATAAAAAAATTTACTCTTTAATAAAAAAAAACAAAAAACAAAATGGTAAAAACAAATTGTTGTTGACTCTTTATATATATAAAAATATGACAAAATTATTTATTATAAATTTGATCTACTCCAGCTGCAATTTCAGTATTGCAACACATCGGTCCCTCAGGCAGAGAAGTAGAATACCCAGAGAGTATCTATAACTAAACCAAAATTATACTAGGTATAATTACAGCCATATTTCCAAGCTAACTTCTCCCACTGCTGAAATCAAACCCTGTCATTCAAAGCACTTTATTTGTTTTGAAGTAAAGTTCAGGAGCCAGCTAATTACAAAAAATAGTTAACATGCCCTGAATGATAGCTACTGATTCAGCACCTAAATATCCCAACTAATTCAATTGAAAAACTAATATAATAAACTGCTTTAATTAGTGGTGTTAGTAAAAGAATTGACCTACAAATACTAATTTCCAAAAATAATTAATTTTAAATACTTTAAAATTAATTAGAGAAATAATTCATTCCTTTGTGAATAAAATAATAATTACATAATATTCCAGGCACACACATTATAATAAACATAAAACATTAAATAAACATAAGCATTAAAATGTTATACACCACACACATATTCTGTCACATAAGCTGTTGGTTTGTATGATTTGACATGTTCTAGGACTATCAGTTTATTATATTAACCTGCACATAAATAGATTATTTTATGCTGGTTATAGAGTTCATTTCCGTTGACTCTGGATATCTCGAAGATTGCAATGGCTACAATAATACCTTACTGACATAATAGAAATGGTAATAAAGAATAATTAATATTACCTATAGGTTTTTTGAAATACGTGTTTCTCTGGATAGATGGCTGCTTCTTTCTCCAGTGTGATGCGTGTTGTATCAACCGGTTGGAATTTGGATTGTTGATGAATGTTGTTCCTCACTGCATTTCAGTCAGACAGACAAATGTTCAAATGGCTCAGGTTGTTAGATATTCATTGTGGCTGATTAGAGACCTTCAGATATTCTAGGGTGGCCAGAGACTGGAGTACAGTGGCATACTTCTTCTGATTAGCAATGCAAGGTTGGCATTCACAAAATAAGTTTTATTTGCACAGACTGGAATAACACTGCTAAAAGAGATCAGATGATGAGTTTTTTCAAGGTTATTTATATGTGTCCCTCTTATTGTTCTTATCATTTAATTAATTTTAAATCTGCTAATTATTCTCATTGTTCAAAATCCGTCCACTTATTAGGTTGATCAAATTTTGGATAAGATGCATTTTAATTAGTCCTGTTGTTTAAGGATTTTAATTAATTGGTAGCCATTGCTAATCTTATTCCTATGCAGCTTATTAGTATATGCAATCTTTGAGTAAATTTTTAAATTTAATTATAAGTTTTCCTTTATTTTAAATTTAATTTTAATTTTTTATTTTTTTTAACACGCACACATTTTATTTCTTTTGAAATTAATCTTATTTATGCATACATCCCTCATTCTTACATAAATGAAAAGAGAGATTTTTAGTTATTAAGATTTTCTTTTTTATTTAATAGTTTAATTTTTTCTAAGTTAAATCCCCCCTCTAATTACTCTTTAATTCCTACAACATTATGAATGACACAGCATGTTGTCTTTTGACAAACTGTGTTTTGTTTTTTTTAAAAACTCTTCAAACTTCTATAAATTATTTCTTTTAAATGAAATGTTTTTAAATCATTTATTTATTGACAACTTATTCTGCAGTGATTTTATTATTCATTAAAGTTTTAATTTTAAAATTTTTAAGTTGTTTAAATAAAACTTTATTTTAAAAATTTTAGATAAAAAAATTTACATGTAGCGTTGTTCATTAGTGGTACAATATATATAGTAATAACATTACAAATTGTCTAGAGAACTTCAAACTCAAGCTGAAAAAAACAAATTTGATTTAAAAATGATTATATTATAATAAATTAAATCCAAATTATTAAGAGAAATTACATAAAAATTTAGTGTAAATGGATTACCATTTTCCATATAATTATGAAAAAGCACTTGATTGTATAATGATTTGTGTGATAATTAAATTTTACAACATCAAGACTTCAGAATATTTTCCTTAAGGTTTGTGATGATGGTGTTTTCATTGTATTTACATATTGAACTATTTCCATCATCTAATATGAGTATTGAATGTCTTTAGAAATATTTAAGTTTATTTAAATATTTCAAATACATTCAACTGCACACAGGTTAGTATATGCACACTGTTTCAGGAAGTATTATTTTGCCTTCTTCTTCAGGTATAGCTGGTTTGCCCAGTGACAGCTGGTTAGGGCCTTACCTTAAAATTTCCACTATTCAAAAAATCTAAGGGTCCAGGTTTGAATCCCATGCTAGTACTGTCACTGGTCAGGCCAGCAACACCTAAAGAAGAGGGGAAAATAATACCTCTTGAAACACTATACATATACTTACTTGTGTGATATTACTAATAGCTGAATGTATTTGAAATATTTAAATAAAGTTAAATTTTTCTAAAGACATAGATTTGGAATATTGTTAAAATTTGAAAAATAGTTATCAAAATTCAACTGAAATAAACAAACTATATACAGTCACTAAAGTGGTTTTCACTGATAAGTCTATATATCAGGAATATTCGATGTGTCCAAAGCTTTTTACAGCTCCTATAAAGAAATTATTTTAGCATTAAAGTGGAAAGCTAAAGAAATTTAAAAAAGTACAGAATACTTGAATCACTAAACATGATCACCATTGCTTATACTTGTTCATAACTGTTATTAAAATAGGCAAAACTCTCCCTATGGTAGTGCCACTCAGTGCAAGGCAGAGTAATCAATAGATTACTAAGATTGAAGTGCAGTGCTCTCAGTTCCAAGGCTCCTCACTGATAAAGTCCACAAGCCAGAAACTAGTCTAGGGATATTGGTTGAATAGGCACTAGATAAGGATTTTATGCAGAAGCCTTCTGGCATCCATTGATTACTCTGGCTTGCAGCTGAGTGGCAGTACTGTATGGAGAGTTTTGCCTGTTTTAATACTTAAGCCACATAGATTTTGTAGGTGTTGTAATTGATTTTGCTGATAATGCTGTGGAACTTCAGGAAATGATGATTAAAGACAAACGCTGTAAAAGATGAAAGTTACGCTGAATCAATTTTTGATAAAGAATGGTGGTAATGAAATTTATGATGTTAGCTACTGTAAATGTGATATTATTTATATGGATGGAAAGATATAAGAGAGAATTAATTATAGGTCATTTCTAACAAAAAACTTCATTCAAATTCAATATACTATTAAAAGAAAATAATGCTCATATACTGGAATTGAATGATTTCACCAGTGTTTATTTATGGATGTGAAATGTGGTTATTTAATACAAAAGCTCTACAGAATTTCAGACCATTACATAAAGTATGGAAAGATAATATATATATATATATGGATTAATGAGAAAGGAAGAGGGTGAATATGCATTCTTAACTTCATTGAAAAAGTTAAAAGGGTGAAATAAAGCTGGACTGGGCATGTCACCAGAAAAGATGACAATGCATTGGTGGTTAAAGTTTTAAACTGAATCCAAAAGATCACAACAGGCCTAGAAAAATAGCTTATATGTTTCAGAGACACTTTCAAATTAACATTTTTTCAGATGTTATCCCAAATCCTGGAGTGACCAATAAATAGCTGAAATACCATGGAATCAATTGACACCAAAGATCATCGAATAAAGCACCAATATCCATTTATCATAAATGAACATGGTTTCCTAAATATGTGTCAGAGAGTTTGATTAAGGGTAGCCTCATGGATTGACATGCCTTCATAACAAGACATTATAGTCATTGTTATTACAAGTCATTCCTAAATATAATTACTTTTAAGTGATAATTATTACTATAAACATAGAATGGGTTGTTTTCAATCATATTTATCTGCAACACTATTCTTTTGAATGGGTAAGGCAGTCAAAATTAGTTGATAATATAGAAATATATCAGAAAGTGTGCAGTAGGCATGATTATAAATCATATTATAAGTAATTTAAAGTGATTAATATCAAAACAAGAGTCATAGATCACATGATCCTATTCTCTTAAGTTTGTAACTTATAAACAATGAGGATTGCCAATTCCTCAACAAGCTTGGTGATAAATTCTTAGCCAGAGAAAGCATTTAAAATATCTCTGTCAGGAACCTCCTTCAAACCCCTGACCATGGTTTCATGGTTTGACATTCCTCAGAGAGGTGCCATGGTAAGTTTAGATGTTCACGCTCTCAGTTCCAAAAGCTTCAGATTTGTCTTTACATATAGTTTGTGTGAAAAGGATAGAGGGGATCCATTCTATCTTTTTAAAAAGACTTTATCTTGTTTTTAAAAAGGAGAGTATTCATTATAATTAGCGTTCAATCTGTAAAGCACACGTGCAGTGGATTAAGCTACAGTTATTATTATATATGGAATAGTATATTTATAATACAACTATAGGAAGCAATATATTATTACCATTATAAGAATCAAACTTTCCTAATGTATCAAATTTGTTAAAAAAGATTTATATTGGTGGCAAATTGTTATCTATGTCTCACAATCTGCTGCATTAAAAAATTAAATAGTTTGTTGCTAGACGAGTCATGTGACATTTGATTACCTAAGTTACAGAGTAAAAGTTTACCCTCAAATCTTCAAGTGGTCCAAGGAATTGGAAGATGATTAAATTATGTGATCTATTCTAAATGATTTTATACCCTGACTTTGAATGTTTTTGTCTGTATAAACAATGACGATTGCCAATTCCTCAACAAGCTTTGTGATAAATGCTTAACCAGAGAAAGCATTTAAAATATCTTTGTCAGGAACCCCCCCCCACCCCAACCCCTGACCATGGTTTTGTGCTTTGGCACTCCTCAGAGAGGTGCCAGGGTAGGTTCAGTCATTAGATCTACCCTGGCACCTCTCTGGGGAGTGCCAAAGCATGAAACCATGGTCAGGGATTTGGGAGGGGGGTTCCTGACAGAGATATTTTAAATGCTTTCTCTGGCTAAGCATTTATCACAAAGCTTGTTGAGGAATTGGCAATCCTCATTGTTTATAACTTACAAGCTTAAGAGAATAGGGTCATGTGATCTATGACTCTAAATTTGACTATTACTGTCTGTATGTTCGCATTTTTGAATTTTAACAATAAAAAAACATTCCGTTCTCATTTAGAATTCAAACTCAAATTCTTATGCATCTCAAGAAAATTCCTTAATAATAGAGTCAATGGAAATATTACATTTGTAGAATAAAATTTTGTTAATATTGATTTAGCTCATACTTAAATAAATTAATTAAACAGCCAATACATAAATATTTTTACAAAGTTGACGATCAATATTTAAATTTAAAATTTGTTTGTTAGCAAATCTATTTTTTATTATCACATCTTATTATTAAAGTATACTTTTTGTCAAATGGTTTTGTAGTTTTAGCCATTTTTAAATTAGTAAATATGTAAATATAACTAAAAAGTTAAAAATAATATATAAAGCAAATTTTTTTAAAATAATGCTTTTATGTAAATAGCCGACTAAAATGTAAAAAAATAATAAAGTAATCCATCTCTCAGTTAATTTATCATTCTTGGAAAATATCAGAGATCTTAAAAATCTAGATTTGTTATAAATCAATTGGAAATTGCAGGAATATTGTCATTTTATAAAAGCATTTGAGGCTCAAATAAATCATAAAAATGAAAAAGGTCTCAAATGTTTTTATGAAATGACAATATTTTACAATTTCTAATTGTTTATAACAAATATAGATTCTTAAAATCTGGTATTTTCCAAGAATAGCAAATTAACCGAGAGGTGGATTACTTTATTTTTCTTCTTTTAGTTTGCTCTTTAGATAAAAACATTATTTAAATTTTTTTTATATATATTACTTGTCATAAATTGTTTTATTCTAGTACATATTAAAACAAATCTCTTTATCAGTAATTATTGTTTTTTAATCATAATTAGTGAGTCTTATTGGCTTCCTTGTCTTGATTCATTGTTGATCGTCCTATATACACCTGGCTCTCTTTTTATGTGGACTTATTTAACATGATTTTGAAGTTGCACGATTCATGTTTCACCGGAAGTCGATCTCCGATATTGCACTATTACTTTAAATAATAAATTTTGCGCACTTACGTTATATTGAAAGTAATAGCACATTATTGGAATTCGACTTTCAACTTAGTAATTTCAATATTTTCAGTGCTTTATAATAGTAAGATTTTATGCAATAATGAAATTAAAATCATGATTTCCACATTTTATGTATACACACATTAAATTTTACAAAATTATAATGTAAATTTGTTCAAACATTGTGCGTGTTAATTTTGCATTTTAAATCACATTCTGTTTTTGCTTTTTAAAAAAGAATGTAATCAATTATTAATCATTTAGTGTCCACAAGTTTATTTTTAAAAGGTCAATAATAGCAATGGGCACAATTAAATTTGACAATTAAAAATTAAAATCTGATTTTTAATTGTAATTAACAATTTAAAAATTACTTACGCGACTTGAAATAATGTGATGTGAAATTTGATTTTTAAATGGAATTGAAAATTAAAGACAAAAATAAGAATTTAATTTTTAGTTGTTAGTTTTAATTAAATTTTTCTCAGCAGTTGTGAATAAATGTTTTTTTATTATCATAAGTCTAAGTTCATAAACAATTAATAAAATCATCGTCTCAAAGATTAATTACTAATTACGTTGTCAACAGAAAAACATTAACACAACATGAGAGTGCAAACAAACGTGTGTTTTGGCAAATAGCGATAATAATTAAAACATGTATAAAAAAATGTAAATTACCGTACTGTAAATTATGCATAAAAATATATTATTTTGAATAAAATTCAATATTATAGTTAAAAAAAGTTTGTCTTGTATCAATTTTTTTCAAATTTGAAATTTTTTATTAGTCATATTTTATTTCCTTATTTTTTTTTTGCGTGAATTTTAAAGTAATTTTACATTGGTGCTTTGCTTTTACGCGAATTTTGAAAAATCACAGACCACATCCCCTCTTTTTCAATGTAAGTTACGTCTATTTTTGCGTGATTTCATTTGCGCATGTTTTCTGAGGAATCTATCTATCGCGTAAAATGAGACCCAGGTGTATACAGTATTTATGCATTTTTTTCTTTTACCATTATTTTTATAATTATATCATTGATAATCCAACCTTTGTGGTTTATCAAAAACACTTTCATGCTCTTTACTGCTATATGAAAATTTTTTACATTTTCCACTAAATATTTCCTTTGCTGGTTTGATTAATTTTTTTTTTTAATAGTTATCATCTTCAATTTGAATTAATTTGATCATTTAACATTTTCTAAAAACACAATTTACTATGTGAATGTCATTCCAACAGCACCATTACATTAGCACAGGACAAGTATATACCCAAATATGCTAAAACAGACTCGCATAAAATTAGTATATAAGAGTATAAAATGGAGTCGGATCATAATTTCAATCTGCTTGACATTAAAGTCATTTTCACTGAACATAACTATTGAAAGAGAAAATACAAAGAGACATGGTTTATCACAAACAACATCCACATGATAAATAAAAAAGATTCATGCATTGCAACAGCATGCAAGTGGTATAAGTAAATTTACATGATTTGCATATTAATTAGTCTACATATTCATTCTCTCACATACCTATATTTATGCTATAAATATGACTAGCTTGGTTGAAAACAGACCTAAATCGTAAAAATAATTACAGCTTTTAATCTTTCCTGCATGGTTGTCCTTCCCTATTTATTAAATTGAAAACATAAATCTTATTTCAATCTATAAATAATTATTTTATTATCATCATCATCATCATCATCATCAACCATTGTCAATCCACTGCAGGGTGAAGGACTCTCCAAATTCAATCCATCTTATTTAATCTTTAACTTCTCTTCTCCACATCATCCCTACACACTTTCTTATTTCATCCATTCATCTCACATGTGGTCTCCTTCTGGGTCTTTCACAATCTCTTGGAATCCAGTTTAAGATTTCAATTGTCCATCTATTATCACCTCTTCTAACAATATGTCCAGCCCAACTCCACTTCTTTCTTTTAATTTTTTCATTGATGCCAGCAACACCTGTTTGTTCACTTACCCCAATATTGCATTTCGATCTCTTGGTTTGAAGTCTCTGGATTGCTCTTCTATTAGTGTCCAAGTCTCAGATCCATAAGTAAGAACTGGTAAAACACATTTATTAAAAACCTTCATTTTCAAACACATAGGCATATTTCTTTTTAGTATCAAGTTATTTCTACCAAAAGCACTCCAACCAAGTTTAATTCTATGATTAATTTGATCTATTATCTTTCCATTTGTATTAATTATAGGTTTTGTTATTTTTATTAAAATAAATGTGAATTTTACTATTATTTTGTTAGGGACAATATATTTGTAGAATATGCTAAAGTCTCTTAAAGCTGTTTTGAAATCTGCTTTGAATCAATGCATAATCCAGTTGAAATCAGTTCTGAAGTGAATAATTTTAATGTATTTATTACTACCATTCTACTTTCTTTACAAAACGTAACCAATCTTTTTCCTTTTTTATTCTGATTCATCATTCTTTATAATTTTAATATCTCTTTTCTGCTTTTCTGTAGCATTTATTCCAGCATTGCATAACTATTTTTCAGTTTTTTTATACATACTTTTTGGTTTATCATCACATTAGGCACCATGTCCTTATGCATAGCCATCAGACTTTTTTTAAACTATTTTTATCCCAATCCCAACAGATATCATTTATGGGAGAACTACTTTTAATTTATTGGATATAAAATAATACATATCCCATTACATCTTTCTATCCCAGAAAAACCACCGTTTATAGTCTTTAAAGTCCCCCCCCCCCACAAACTATTTACTTGCATAGTAGAATTTTTACAATATATAACCATTATTTACCATTTCATCTGGCAATAAATTTCCCAATATTTTTGAGATTTTAATAATCTCGACCAGAATTGTGCCTATATGTGGGTTAATAGCCCCAGAATCTGGATTAGAATAAGCATCAAAATGATACATAATTTTTCAAAAGACCCCAACAAATGAACTATTATAAGTTAAGCAGAAAACTTGTTTAGCTTTAGGGATTCCCAATTAGTAGTAATTGATAAGTTTCTTGGCAACATCAAAAGCTAAAACTTATCTCTATGTACATGGATATTATTTTTTCATTTCTTGACATCATCAAAGGTTAAAGGTTATCACTGTTTACATATTCTTTATTATATTAACAATCCATGAAAATATTTAATTCAACATAAGCTTATTATAGGATAATGAGAAAACTTGTTTAGCCTCAGGGATTGTCAATTATTAGTAAGTGATATTTTTTGGCAATTTCAAGGGTTAAAGATTATCTCTGTTTTATGAATATAATCTTATTTCTAATTTTAATTATTATAATAATCCATGAAAATACTTAATTCAGTATATATAATAAATATATTACAACTCAATAAAATATTTCTTTTATTAATTTGAATATAAAAAATAATAATGGTACACTATCCTGGAAAGATTATAAATTTAATAAAATATTATTTCTAAGCATTCCTTTTAACCAGATCAGTCTTATTCATAGATCAACTATAAGTTTATATAAATAGAATTTATAAGTTAATAATTTACATATACCATTTATGTGATAATGTATTACACAAGTTTTTCTTGTTTATTGCATTGATGTCATTTGCAATAACCCATGCCTCTTTATATATCTTTTTCAATCATTGTGCTCAGTGAAAACAACTTTAATATTAAGAGGATTGAAATTGTGACCAGACTTCATTTTATGTTGTAAAAATATAAATTTAATATTAGGATCTCAAATGTAAAGAACTACAAAATAACAACATATTTAAACTAAATATTACCCACAATTCCACTAACTACCCATACACCCTTAATATTAAAAGAATTTTCAAATAAGCTAATTTCTTCAGCATCATAAATTTTTAATAATAAAAATTCATTAATTCATCTTTCTATTTCATTTCTCTCCAAGAAGACAACTTTAGCTTTATCAAAATTAATAGTGTGGCCTGTATCTTTTTTATGGATTTCTAAAGCAGAACTAAGATATTTATTTCTAACCCTACTTTTATAAAAATGAATACCTTAGTCCTGCTTTATATATCCACAAAAAGATACAGACCACACTGTTAATTTGGATGAAACTAAGGTGTTTTCTTTGAGAGAAATGAAATAAAAAAAAATTAAAAAAATCTTTATTATTAAAAATTTATGATTCTGAAGTAATTAACTTATTTAAAAGTTCTTTTAATATTAAGTGTGTATGGGCAATAAGTGGAATTGTGGGTAATGTTTAGTTTACATATGTTATTATTTTGTAGCTCTTTACACTTGAGAAGTCTGCTTGTAGTAGTGAAACCATTGGTTATGTTTTAGAATTTATTTTTTGGGCTAGTCTTGTTGAATTGTGAAATTAGGGTAATTTTGATTATTTATTGACTAGTTTGGCTTTAGGCTTTTAATGTTTATATATATATATATATATATATAAACATATATATATTACAATATATATATATATATATATATATATATATTGTAATGGGTAGCTTACAATGCAAATATTCCTAAAAAGATCAAGCCTACTTATTGAACCCAATCTGTTTGGAATTTTTTAAAAAATAATGGGAAGATTATTTGTTTGTTATTTATTATATATATACATATAATGCACAATAGATTATTTTATTATAAAATAAAATAGATCAATATTTTAGAAAGTAATATTGCATATATATATAAACTATTTGATTAATAAACTGTGATGTATATATATTTTTAAAAAAATTTTGAATATTAATTTATAATCAAATGATTTAGGGATAGCCTGAAGTTAAGTTAGGTGGTTGTGTGTGAAAATAAAACTGATTTTATTATTTTATTATTATTATATTTTTTTTATCTGTAATAAATGAAATGTATTTAAACAATAGGCATTAATAAAAATCTAAATGTATTTAAACAATAGGCAGTTTAAAATATCTGCGTTTCAGGAGATTATCAGAGTTTTATATAAAAATAGAAACTTTTTACAAATCATGCTTCTTATAAAAAGAAATGCAGCTATAACAATAGACAGGAGTTTAAACTAAAATTTAGAATGCTAAAATGGAGTTTTGCTTTTTCTTTTATTTAAATCATAAAAATTTTTAAAAGTCAAATGCTGTAACTAAAAGTTTACCAAATTCAGAAGGAAGAAAGTGAAATAAGAAGTAAGAATAATTGATAAAATTTGAAATAATTAAAGCATGTTTTGAAAGTTGTTGGAGTAATTTTTAATACTTTAAATCTTTTCAAAAAGAATAACGTAAATTAATCTGCTGAAAATTGGAAAAGAAAAAATGAAATAATTTTCTTAATATATATATATATATATATATACATAAAGTGCTTCTACATTATTCAATATAAATTTATGATTATAAATAATTATTAAATTGTACTTTAATATGAATATGGGCTAAATCAAAACATGCTATTGTGCATCATGTTATTTCCTACAGCTGTGTTAAACCTCTATATATTTATTTTTCTACTTTATTGTAAACACACAAGAAGATGTCTGCAGTCCAAAGTAAATAAGCATTGGAATACTTAATGGTGAATCAAATAAGGATCAAGGTGTTTACCATTAAGCACAACTACAGGAGACACCATTGTACCTATCTATCCTTGCTAAGGAAAATGATTTACTAAGTGAAACTGCTTTAAAGAACAACTTGCCTAACTATCAACTACTACTTCTGTTAGGATGAGTTTTATGAACTTTGTTCCAATTACAATTTTTTTAGTGAAGAAATTAACATTGTAAATTTTTGTTTTATTTTTTTTTTAATTCTTGTTATCTGTTGTATTTTCACACTCTGATGCTGAAGCTTCATTTTTTTTTTTTAGAATTAGCAAAGAAGAAAGGGGGGATTATTCACTTTGATATTTTTATATTTCATTGTAAATAACATTTAGGTTAACCCACCTGTTTCACATCAGGTTATCCACATAAATAGTAAGGTAAGATTCTCTACATTTATGTTCATAGATTAAATTGCAACACTTATACAGAATACATATTATATGTTTTATTTTGTTGATTAACCTTGTATATATATTTTCTAGTATGTTTGACTAATCAACTAGTATTAATTTCTATCTCTATCATATATATAAATGGGGGGAGGGACTTGTTAAATAGATTGTTAACATCTGTAAATATATAATTTAGCTAGCCAACATCTCCATTATTTTAAATTACTAAAGTTTATTTTTCTATATAATTATGATTTGTAAAGAATGAGTGACATAGATGGATTTCTACCATGGGGTATAAGGGTTGGATCTGGAGAACCATTAGTTAATAAAATGGTAGAGGTTCACATGTGACACATGTGCATATTATTATTATTATTATTATTATTATTATTATTATTATTATTATTATTATTATTATTATTATTATTATTATTATTATTATTATTATTATTATTATTATTATTATTATTATTATTATTATTATTATTATTATTATTATTATTATTATTATTATTATTATTATTATTATTATTATTATTATTATTATTATTATTATTATTATTATTATTATTATTATTATTATTATTATTATTATTATTATTACTATTGTTATTATACTTTATGTAATTTATTATTGTTAATAAATGTTTAAGAGTTTATATTATTTTGGTCTCTGGTTTATTGAGTTGTCCTGACATTTCGCAGTTGATAGGCAATTATGCATGCACAGATATCTATTTTTCTTATCATATAAAAGCTTGAAAGTAAAACAAATATAATAAATGCTCGTTGTACCCTATATACAGGTGCAGGAGTTGCAGTGTGTATCTGTTCATACCTGTTAAAGGAGTCAAAAGCAATATTCTCTCTGGACTTGAATATTAGGTATAACAGAATTGAAAAGGGGGAAAGTGGATGAACTAACCTAAATTGCATTAATATTATTAAATAGGGATAGAGTTAGTCAATTAAAGTGTACGCAATCATTGGTTAAGCATTTCATCAGTTCTCATTAGCATTCTATCAGAAGACCCAAAGTCTAACCATAGTTAGATGCAACTTTTTCCCCTTCTAAGCCTGGTAGGTCTCTGCAGATTGTGTCATTAGGAGCAATAAATTAGAGCATATTCACTTATCCCACACCAGATTGCTACATCTGCATAGTATTACAGTTTGCAAGTTAGTTGACCATCCGTTACATCTGGCACACCATCTTGGGCTTGGTTAGTTTATGATTGTTGATGAAAAGTACCGTCTGTTATATCTGGTGTCAGCAATGTTTGGGGCTAGTGGTAATCATTCTGTCGATTATATCTGGCACCATCAACTTTGGGGCTCGATAGATAGGTGTACCATCACATATAGACTTTGTGTAAGTTGGTCAGACATTGTGATCAAACCAGCTGATTGTTGAATCTGATCTATATATCCAGGTGAATCTTTCCATCTGTTATAATATGTATGGATCTATTGACAGAATGAATTCCATAAAAATAATTGAACATGCATTAAAAAGTAAAAGTATTTGTAAATATATGATAAAATTTATTGTTGATTCTTTAAAATTTTTTAACGATAACGTTGTTGCATCTTTTGAAGGTCAATATTATAAAATGTCTAAAGGTTGGCCTATGGGGCTGCCTGTAGTTGCACAAGTTTGCAATTTCATTTTATCTACATATGAGAGTAGTATTTTAAATATGTGTATTTTTGGAGATATTAAAATTTACAAAAGATATGTAGATGATGTTTTTGTTTGTGGAAATACTAATAGTATAAATTTATTTGTAGAGGAATTAAATAAGTTGAATGGCTTGAAATGGACTATTGAAAAAGAACAGGACAATAATATTAAATATTTAGATTTAATGATTACAAGAGATAACAATATATTAAATTATAAACTAATAATTAAGCCACTGCAAAAAAGAGGATATATAAATTGTAAATCAAAAGTACCAATGATGCATAAGTTGGCAAGTTTTAGATCTTTTTTGTTTCGGAATGAAAAATGATGTCATTACCAAAGTGATAAACTGAAAAATATTGAAATATTTGCCAAGGAATTGCTTGATGTTGGTTATAAAATAGAACAAATAAACAATACTTTATGTCAATTTAAAAAAAGTTATAATAATTTAAAGGAAATGAAGATTAATAGTAAGCAATGGATATCTATTCCATTTATTTCAAATCCACAGTGAAATTTTTTAAGGATTTATATAAGAATGTGTTTAATGTTTCATTCTACGTACCAAACAATATTAATAAATTAGTCAATAATTCTAAGGACGTCATACCTGTCAAGCAGAAAAGTAATGTCATATATCAAATTTTTTGTGATTGTATGCTATCATATGTAGGTGAATCTAGGTGTAGTATTGAGAAAAGATTGAAGGAGCATGAATTGTTATATAAGCATGTAAAAAATAAAAATAATGGTGATTTAATATCTCCTTCGGTTTTCTTTGATCATGAAAAAACATGTAAATATAAATTTAAATTTGATTTTGAAAATGTAAAAATTCTTCATGAAGAGAGAAACCATTGTAAAAGAAAAATTAAAGAGGCAAATTTTATAAACAGGAATAAAATGCATTTAATAAATTGACAAGCTGCTAACATTAAAATACGAGATTCGTGGAATTTGAAGTGATGAAGTTTGCTTCCACTTTTGATTTTTGAATTTAAGGGCAGTTGAGGCAGGTTGAAGAAATTCACCAAAAGTACTTCTGCAGATTTTAAGGATTGTGTGTAATAGTTTGTAAACCGTTAAATATATATATATATATATATATATATATATATATATATATATATATATATATATATATATATATATATATATATATATATATATAATAAATACTAAATACATGTATATTGTCTATACTAAACATAATGTAACTATAAAAGACTTGAATTCAGACTTTCAAACTCCCTACAGCTATCTTAATATAAACTGAGCAGTGATTGTATATATGAGTGGGAGATGGGGATTTGGACCAACTGATGAGTGCTGGTTCAGCACAAAATACATATATTGAAGATCCTTGATCTTTTTCACATTATGCTTAGTAGAACATTTTAAATAAATACTATTAGTATTTTTTTATATATTGGACTATTTCCATAGTCTAATATAAGTATTAAATCTCTTTAGAAAAATAACCTCATTTAAATCTTCCAATTACATTCAACTGTTAGTAATACAGGTTAGTGTATCCACAACATTTCAAGAGATATTATTCCCCCTCTTCTTCAGGTGTTGCTGGCACAACCAGTGATAGCACTAGCATGGGAATCAAACCCGGACCCTTAGATTCTTGAATATTGGATTTTAAGGTAATGCTCTAACAAACCAAACCATTTTGCCAAAGGCAGTTGGTTAGAACATTATCTTACAATTCAACATCCATGAATCTAAAGGTCCAGTTCTATTCCTATGCTAGTACCGACACTGGTTAGGCACCTAATTAA
>JAQFVV010007931.1:0-49287 GCA_028023455.1 Epiperipatus broadwayi
TATATATATATTCAAACAAATATATTTAACACAGTATTCAAAATTAAATAATATATTCTTTACCAGAAGTACTTTCAATTGTTTCACTGACAATCTTTATCAACTGTTAATACAAACGTACAAAAAATAAAAACTTGTATTACCCATCATTCAATCTATTCAAATTTCCCACAATTCTGTTGTCTTTATATTAGCCGATTGTTTATTCATCAAACCACCTCTATTCCTAGATATCATCATTGCCTCTTTAATTTTACGTTTTTCACTACACCTTTCAATTTGAATAATTTTTATATCTCTATTATTAAATTTAAAACCATAATTACATGTTTTATTATGATCAAATATAATTGATGGAGTATTCATATTTACTGAAGATATATTTTCTTTCTGTACACGTTTATATAATGTCTTATGATCATTATATCGTTTTTGTAATGTACATTTGGATTCCCCTATATATTTTATTCCACAACCACATTCCAACATATATATAACAGAACTTAATTCAAACTTAGAAATCTTGGCTTTGGAGTTATTTATCATATCATTTATATTATTTGAAGAGAAAAAAAAAATTCTACACAAACCACTAAAAAGTTTATAAATTAATTTAGCTTGTTGATTAGATATAAAAGGAATAGAAATCCATTTATCACTTTTTAATTTACTTAATATTTTCTTATTATTACTCTTATTTTGATTATATTTTGTAATTGTATTATAAATAATATTCCTTCCATAACCAACATTCAACATATCAGTAATATATACATTAATATTTTCAATTTTATCACTAATAAATTTGCACAAATAATCATTTCTAAATAAAAATGACTTCAAACCAGCTAATTTATGACTCATATGAACTTTAGAATTATATGGAATATAACCCCTAATTTCCACAGGCTTTAAAATCATATTATAATCAAACACATTATTATTTCTTTTAATAAATATATCTAAAAACTTTATAGAATCTTCCTTCTCTTCATTTAACACCCATTTTACATTATTAATCATATTTAACTCATTAAACAAATTAACTATTATTTCATTATGTGGTCATATAAATACATCATCAACATATCTACAATATACTTTAATTCCTTTATATTTTATCTGAGACAATATCTTAACCTCATAATTAGAAATAAAAAAATTACAAAGCTGTGATACCACCGGAAGACCCATTGGCCAACCAAAATTCATTTTATAAAAGCAATCATTAAACCTAACATATATATTATCATTCACAAATCTTAATATTTTAACAATAAAATTCCTAATATTATTATCTATAGATTTTAAAAACAAAGCTCTTTCAATAATCTCTATTGATTCAATACGATTAATTGAACCATACATTTCAGATATGTCAAGTGTACACATAACATCATTATTATCAATTTTTATATTTTTAATCATATTAATAAAATCAAATGATGATGAAATCGTATAATCTCCAAATCCAAGCACATCTTGCATTATTTTTTCAATATATCTACAAGCATTATAATAAAAAACACCACCAAAATCAACAATTACTCTTAATGGATAACAATTTTTATGCAATTTTATATTTGCAAAGATTCTTGGAAACACTGCAGACGACGGATATAAACTGTAATATGTCTTTGCATCAATAACTTTTTCTTTTTAGCAGTCATTAAAATGTCATTGATAAATTTCATTCTATATGCATCAATATTATTTAATTCACTTTTTTCAAAACAAAGCTTCTTCATTTGATCCATAATTTTCATATTATATTCATCCTGTTTCATTAGGCACATCCGTAAACCCTTGTCCTCCTTCAAACAAATTAATTTATTACTTTTTAAAAAATTTTTAAATTCATAAATTTGTTTTAACCAAACATTATCATTTTGCTTATCAAATGTTTTATTTTTTATTTCATTAATTATTTTATTCCTATCATTTAAATCACAATTTATAACACCAAACGAATATTCAATCGCTAGCATTTAATTCAATACTAGAATCTTCCAACCTCCACACGACGTATTTAGATCCAAAATTTAAAATATAACGCTGATTAAAATTCAAAGCAACTCCAGAGATATTCACATAGTTTTGATCACTAAAATTTCTTGGAAACTTTTTATTATACGAATGTTCAATTTTCCTATTAAATTTATCCATCATTTTTGAATGCAAATTATTAAAACGTATTTGACAAATCTGTTTTTATTCATATAAATAATCAATATTATTAACGTAAATAAAATGATTTAATCTTCTTAAATACTTTCTATTATAAAACAGCAAATACTTACATTGGTCAATTATATTACGAAGTATTATATTTTTTAGATCATCCATAGATCTCACACTCAATTTACATAACTTATTTATTTTAATACAACAACAGTTAGGAAACACTTTAAAAATCCGACAGGAATACAAAAACTTTATTCTGCACTTTAACGTAATAACTTTAACTGTTACTTTCCGGTAATGCAAGTTTTTATTTTTTGTACGTTTGTATTAACAGTTGATAAAGATTGTCAGTGAAACAATTGAAAGTACTTCTGGTAAAGAATAGATTATTTAATTTTGAATACTGTGTTAAATATATTTGTTTGAATTATTATTATATAATTTAAAAATACAGACATTTAATGGTTGTAGTTATTTATATATGAAATGGATTTAAAGCAATTAAATGGAATTTGGCTTTTAAAGGAATGGCGGAAAGTAACGGTTAAAGTTATTACGTTAAAGTGCAGAATAAAGTTTTTGTATTCCTGTCGGATTTTTAAAGTGTTTCCTAACTGTTGTTGTATTAAAATAAATAAGTTATGTAAATTGAGTTTGAGATCTATGGATGATCTAAAAAATATAATACTTCGTAATATAATTGACCAATGTAAGTATTTGCTGTTTTATAATAGAAAGTATTTAAGAACATTAAATCATTTTATTTACGTTAATAATATTGATTATTTATATGAATATAAACAGATTTGTCAAATACGTTTTAATAATTTGCATTCAAAAATGATGGATAAATTTAATAGGAAAATTGAACATTTGTATAATAAAAAGTTTCCAAGAAATTTTAGTGATCAAAACTATGTGAATATCTCTGGAGTTGATTTGAATTTTAATCAGCGTTATATTTTAAATTTTGGATCTAAATAAGTCGGTGGAGGTTGGAAAGATTCTAGTATTGAATTAAACTCGGCGATTGAATATTCGTTTGGTGTTATAAATTGTGATTAAAATGATAGGAATAAAATAATTAATGAAATAAAAAATAAAACATTTGATAAGCAAAATGATAATGTTTGGTTAAAACAAATTTATGAATTTAAAAATTTTTTAAAAAGTAATAAATTAATTTGTTTGAAGGAGGACAAGGGTTTACGGATGTGCCTAATGAAACAGGATGAATATAATATGAAAATCTATGGATCAAATGAAGAAGCTTTGTTTTGAAAAAAGTGAATTAAATAATATTGATACATATAGAATGAAATTTATCAATGACATTTTAATGACTGCTAAAAAGAAAAAAGTTATTGATGCAAAGACATATTACAGTTTATATCCGTCGTCTGCAGTGTTTCCAAGAATCTTTGCAAATATAAAATTGCATAAAAATTGTTATCAATTAAGAGTAATTGTTGATTTTGGTGGTGTTTTCTATTATAATGCTTGTAGATATATTGAAAAAATAATGCAAGATGTGCTTGGATTTGGAGATTATACGATTTCATCATCATTTGATTTTATTAATAGGATTAAAAATATAAAAATTGATAATAATGATGTTATGTGTACACTTGACATATCTGAAATGTATGGTTCAATTAATCGTATTGAATCAATAGAGATTATTGAAAGAGCTTTGTTTTTAAAATCTATAGATAATAATATTAGAAATTTTATTGTTAAAATATTAAGATTTGTGAATGATAATATATATGTTAGGTTTAATGATGGCTTTTATAAAATGAATTTTGGTTGGCCAATGGGTCTTCCGGTGGTATCACAGCTTTGTAATTTTTTTATTTCTAATTATGAGGTTAAGATATTGTCTCAGATAAAATATAAAGGAATTAAAGTATATTGTAGATATGTTGATGATGTATTTATATGTGCACATAATGAAATAATAGTTAATTTGTTTAATGAGTTAAATATGATTAATAATGTAAAATGGGTGTTAAATGAGGAGAAAGAAGATTCTATAAAGTTTTTAGATATATTTATTAAAAGAAATAATAATGTGTTTGATTATAATATGATTTTAAAGCCTGTTGAAATTAGGGGTTATATTCCATATAATTCTAAAGTTCATATGAGTCATAAATTAGCTGGTTTGAAGTCATTTTTATTTAGAAATGATTATTTGTGCAAATTTATTAGTGATAAAATTGAAAATATTAATGTTTATATTACTGATATGTTGAATGTTGGTTATGGAAGGAATATTATTTATAATACAATTACAAAATATAATCAAAATAAGAGTAATAATAAGAAAATATTAAGTAAATTAAAAAGTGATAAATGGATTTCTATTCCTTTTATATCTAATCAACAAGCTAAATTAATTTATAAACTTTTTAGTGGTTTGTGTAGAATTTCTTTTTTCTCTTCAAATAATATAAATGATATGATAAATAACTCCAAAGCCAAGATTTCTAAGTTTGAATTAAGTTCTGTTATATATATGTTGGAATGTGGTTGTGGAATAAAATATATAGGGGAATCCAAATGTACATTACAAAAACGATATAATGATCATAAGACATTATATAAACGTGTACAGAAAGAAAATATATCTTCAGTAAATATGAATACTCCATCAATTATATTTGATCATAATAAAACATGTAATTATGGTTTTAAATTTAATAATAGAGATATAAAAATTATTCAAATTGAAAGGTGTAGTGAAAAACGTAAAATTAAAGAGGCAATGATGATATCTAGGAATAGAGGTGGTTTGATGAATAAACAATCGGCAAATATAAAGACAACAGAATTGTGGGAAATTTGAATAGATTGAATGATGGGTAATGCAAGTTTTTATTTTTTGTACGTTTGTATTAACAGTTGAAAAAGATTGTCAGTGAAACAATTGAAAGTACTTCTGGTAAAGAATATATTATTTAATTTTGAATACTGTGTTAAATATATTTGTTTGAATTATTATTATATAATTTAAAAATACAGACATTTAATGGTTGTAGTTATTTATATATGAAATGGATTTAAAGCAATTAAATGGAATTTGGCTTTTAAAGGAATGGCGGAAAGTAACGGTTAAAGTTATTACGTTAAAGTGCAGAATAAAAATTTTTGTATTCCTGTCGGATTTTTAAAGTGTTTCCTAACTGTTGTTGTATTAAAATAAATAAGTTATGTAAATTGAGTTTGAGATCTATGGATGATCTAAAAAATATAATACTTCGTAATATAATTGACCAATGTAAGTATTTGCTGTTTTATAATAGAAAGTATTTAAGAACATTAAATCATTTTATTTACGTTAATAATATTGATTATTTATATGAATATAAACAGATTTGTCAAATACGTTTTAATAATTTGCATTCAAAAATGATGGATAAATTTAATAGGAAAATTGAACATTTGTATAATAAAAAGTTTCCAAGAAATTTTAGTGATCAAAACTATGTGAATATCTCTGGAGTTGATTTGAATTTTAATCAGCGTTATATTTTAAATTTTGGATCTAAATACGTCGGTGGAGGTTGGAAAGATTCTAGTATTGAATTAAATGCGGCGATTGAATATTCGTTTGGTGTTATAAATTGTGATTTAAATGATAGGAATAAAATAATTAATGAAATAAAAAATAAAACATTTGATAAGCAAAATGATAATGTTTGGTTAAAACAAATTTATGAATTTAAAAATTTTTTAAAAAGTAATAAATTAATTTGTTTGAAGGAGGACAAGGGTTTACGGATGTGCCTAATGAAACAGGATGAATATAATATGAAAATTATGGATCAAATGAAGAAGCTTTGTTTTGAAAAAAGTGAATTAAATAATATTGATACATATAGAATGAAATTTATCAATGACATTTTAATGACTGCTAAAAAGAAAAAAGTTATTGATGCAAAGACATATTACAGTTTATATCCGTCGTCTGCAGTGTTTCCAAGAATCTTTGCAAATATAAAATTGCATAAAAATTGTTATCCATTAAGAGTAATTGTTGATTTTTGTGGTGTTTTTTATTATAATGCTTGTAGATATATTGAAAAAATAATGCAAGATGTGCTTGGATTTGGAGATTATACGATTTCATCATCATTTGATTTTATTAATAGGATTAAAAATATAAAAATTGATAATAATGATGTTATGTGTACACTTGACATATCTGAAATGTATGGTTCAATTAATCGTATTGAATCAATAGAGATTATTGAAAGAGCTTTGTTTTTAAAATCTATAGATAATAATATTAGAAATTTTATTGTTAAAATATTAAGATTTGTGAATGATAATATATATGTTAGGTTTAATGATTGCTTTTATAAAATGAATTTTGGTTGGCCAATGGGTCTTCCGGTGGTATCACAGCTTTGTAATTTTTTTATTTCTAATTATGAGGTTAAGATATTGTCTCAGATAAAATATAAAGGAATTAAAGTATATTGTAGATATGTTGATGATGTATTTATATGTGCACATAATGAAATAATAGTTAATTTGTTTAATGAGTTAAATATGATTAATAATGTAAAATGGGTGTTAAATGAGGAGAAAGAAGATTCTATAAAGTTTTTAGATATATTTATTAAAAGAAATAATAATGTGTTTGATTATAATATGATTTTAAAGCCTGTTGAAATTAGGGGTTATATTCCATATAATTCTAAAGTTCATATGAGTCATAAATTAGCTGGTTTGAAGTCATTTTTATTTAGAAATGATTATTTGTGCAAATTTATTAGTGATAAAATTGAAAATATTAATGTTTATATTACTGATATGTTGAATGTTGGTTATGGAAGGAATATTATTTATAATACAATTACAAAATATAATCAAAATAAGAGTAATAATAAGAAAATATTAAGTAAATTAAAAAGTGATAAATGGATTTCTATTCCTTTTATATCTAATCAACAAGCTAAATTAATTTATAAACTTTTTAGTGGTTTGTGTAGAATTTCTTTTTTCTCTTCAAATAATATAAATGATATGATAAATAACTCCAAAGCCAAGATTTCTAAGTTTGAATTAAGTTCTGTTATATATATGTTGGAATGTGGTTGTGGAATAAAATATATAGGGGAATCCAAATGTACATTACAAAAACGATATAATGATCATAAGACATTATATAAACGTGTACAGAAAGAAAATATATCTTCAGTAAATATGAATACTCCATCAATTATATTTGATCATAATAAAACATGTAATTATGGTTTTAAATTTAATAATAGAGATATAAAAATTATTCAAATTGAAAGGTGTAGTGAAAAACGTAAAATTAAAGAGGCAATGATGATATCTAGGAATAGAGGTGGTTTGATGAATAAACAATCGGCAAATATAAAGACAACAGAATTGTGGGAAATTTGAATAGATTGAATGATGGGTAATGCAAGTTTTTATTTTTTGTACGTTTGTATTAACAGTTGAAAAAGATTGTCAGTGAAACAATTGAAAGTACTTCTGGTAAAGAATATATTATTTAATTTTGAATACTGTATTAAATATATTTGTTTGAATTATTATTATATAATTTAAAAATACAGACATTTAATGGTTGTAGTTATTTATATATGAAATGGATTTAAAGCAATTAAATGGAATTTGGCTTTTAAAGAAATGGCGGAAAGTAACGGTTAAAGTTATTACGTTAAAGTGCAGAATAAAAATTTTTGTATTCCTGTCGGATTTTTAAAGTGTTTCCTAACTGTTGTTGTATTAAAATAAATAAGTTATGTAAATTGAGTTTGAGATCTATGGATGATCTAAAAAATATAATACTTCGTAATATAATTGACCAATGTAAGTATTTGCTGTTTTATAATAGAAAGTATTTAAGAACATTAAATCATTTTATTTACGTTAATAATATTGATTATTTATATGAATATAAACAGATTTGTCAAATACGTTTTAATAATTTGCATTCAAAAATGATGGATAAATTTAATAGGAAAATTGAACATTTGTATAATAAAAAGTTTCCAAGAAATTTTAGTGATCAAAACTATGTGAATATCTCTGGAGTTGATTTGAATTTTAATCAGCGTTATATTTTAAATTTTGGATCTAAATACGTCGGTGGAGGTTGGAAAGATTCTAGTATTGAATTAAATGCGGCGATTGAATATTCGTTTGGTGTTATAAATTGTGATTTAAATGATAGGAATAAAATAATTAATGAAATAAAAAATAAAACATTTGATAAGCAAAATGATAATGTTTGGTTAAAACAAATTTATGAATTTAAAAATTTTTTAAAAAGTAATAAATTAATTTGTTTGAAGGAGGACAAGGGTTTACGGATGTGCCTAATGAAACAGGATGAATATAATATGAAAATTATGGATCAAATGAAGAAGCTTTGTTTTGAAAAAAGTGAATTAAATAATATTGATACATATAGAATGAAATTTATCAATGACATTTTAATGACTGCTAAAAAGAAAAAAGTTATTGATGCAAAGACATATTACAGTTTATATCCGTCGTCTGCAGTGTTTCCAAGAATCTTTGCAAATATAAAATTGCATAAAAATTGTTATCCATTAAGAGTAATTGTTGATTTTGGTGGTGTTTTTTATTATAATGCTTGTAGATATATTGAAAAAATAATGCAAGATGTGCTTGGATTTGGAGATTATACGATTTCATCATCATTTGATTTTATTAATAGGATTAAAAATATAAAAATTGATAATAATGATGTTATGTGTACACTTGACATATCTGAAATGTATGGTTCAATTAATCGTATTGAATCAATAGAGATTATTGAAAGAGCTTTGTTTTTAAAATCTATAGATAATAATATTAGAAATTTTATTGTTAAAATATTAAGATTTGTGAATGATAATATATATGTTAGGTTTAATGATTGCTTTTATAAAATGAATTTTGGTTGGCCAATGGGTCTTCCGGTGGTATCACAGCTTTGTAATTTTTTTATTTCTAATTATGAGGTTAAGATATTGTCTCAGATAAAATATAAAGGAATTAAAGTATATTGTAGATATGTTGATGATGTATTTATATGTGCACATAATGAAATAATAGTTAATTTGTTTAATGAGTTAAATATGATTAATAATGTAAAATGGGTGTTAAATGAGGAGAAGGAAGATTCTATAAAGTTTTTAGATATATTTATTAAAAGAAATAATAATGTGTTTGATTATAATATGATTTTAAAGCCTGTTGAAATTAGGGGTTATATTCCATATAATTCTAAAGTTCATATGAGTCATAAATTAGCTGGTTTGAAGTCATTTTTATTTAGAAATGATTATTTGTGCAAATTTATTAGTGATAAAATTGAAAATATTAATGTTTATATTACTGATATGTTGAATGTTGGTTATGGAAGGAATATTATTTATAATACAATTACAAAATATAATCAAAATAAGAGTAATAATAAGAAAATATTAAGTAAATTAAAAAGTGATAAATGGATTTCTATTCCTTTTATATCTAATCAACAAGCTAAATTAATTTATAAACTTTTTAGTGGTTTGTGTAGAATTTCTTTTTTCTCTTCAAATAATATAAATGATATGATAAATAACTCCAAAGCCAAGATTTCTAAGTTTGAATTAAGTTCTGTTATATATATGTTGGAATGTGGTTGTGGAATAAAATATATAGGGGAATCCAAATGTACATTACAAAAACGATATAATGATCATAAGACATTATATAAACGTGTACAGAAAGAAAATATATCTTCAGTAAATATGAATACTCCATCAATTATATTTGATCATAATAAAACATGTAATTATGGTTTTAAATTTAATAATAGAGATATAAAAATTATTCAAATTGAAAGGTGTAGTGAAAAACGTAAAATTAAAGAGGCAATGATGATATCTAGGAATAGAGGTGGTTTGATGAATAAACAATCGGCAAATATAAAGACAACAGAATTGTGGGAAATTTGAATAGATTGAATGATGGGTAATGCAAGTTTTTATTTTTTGTACGTTTGTATTAACAGTTGAAAAAGATTGTCAGTGAAACAATTGAAAGTACTTCTGGTAAAGAATATATTATTTAATTTTGAATACTGTGTTAAATATATTTGTTTGAATTATTATTATATAATTTAAAAATACAGACATTTAATGGTTGTAGTTATATATATATATATATATATATATATATATATATATATATATGGACTATATACTGACCTATAGAAAAGGGCACATATATATATATATATATATATATATATATATATATTGTGCCATTACAATTTAGTCATTAGCTAAATTTATCACAATGTGCATGAAAAAAAATGCTGAACAAAAATCATCATCACATTTTCATAAAAAAGGGAAGCTGTAGGGCATCCAAGTTTAAACCCTACAAGATCAAGTTCTAAAAGCTTTAGACAGAAAGAGAGTGGGTCAACAATTATATTCTTTATTTGTTTGTGTGTTGATAGAAATGTGATACACACATTTAAACTATTCAATATTTAATTTTTTGTTAAAAAGTAAAGTTATAACACATACGTATAGGCAGTGTATGTGTAAGCTATTGAATTGTTTTATATTTCAAATATTAAACATTTTAACTTTCTTTAAAGCTAACCTACACTTGCTGAATTTTAATATTTTATTCTTTCTCTATTTTACTTTTCTATAATTGTAATTTGGATTTAAAAGCTAAGGATTTAATTTTAAATATTAGGGTTATAATTACTAAGCTAGCAATTAGATTATTTTAATGTCAGTGTATAAATAATTTGAATGAGTGTGTGTGGTACATCACATAAATATATCTACATTTATTAAATATTGAGAGAAAAGGAAGAAAATCTTATATTATTTTTTTTTCTTACTCAACAATTTTTTTTATATTATAAGGGTTGTTTTTCTGTTGAAAAACTTAGAGACGATGTGAGAAGTCTAATTTTAAAAATGTCTCATCTTAAGATCAAAAGAAAGAAGCTCAGAATTTGAGATGTTACATAGGTGTAAAAAAAAGGAATAAGTCTATTTTTTCCTTCAAAACAAAAGTTTGTCTGAAAAACAGGTGTGTGATTTTTTTAAATGTTCCTAAAAAAGATTGCACTCTCCAGCTAAAAACGAATTGGTCAAAAATAGAAAGTCACACTATCACTCTAATTGGGTGACTTGACTAAAAAAAATCAGATATAAAAGCAGTCTGGAAAATCAGTTGATATTGTGATAAAAACTTTTTAAAAATTATTGAAACTAAAGCAGACAAACATTTTTAATTCTGCTACATAACCTTTTTTTTAAAAAATCATTTTTTTTAATATCAAGCTTTGAATATTGAAAATATAAGGATGGCGGGCTAGGAAAAATATATATTTTTCCATCTGTCAACCAGACTCATCATCAACTAGCACATCATATAGGAAAGAAAAGATGTCTTGTCTGAAAAATAATATTCTACACCTTTCAACTGACTGAGAGAAATAAGATGTTTTTAAATAAAAAGAAGAAAACATACACCTGCTTTGGAAGGTGATCAGGAAAAGAGTAATCTGCTGATAAATATTAAATCATCAAGTCCAATTAATTGTTCCAGTAACTGAATTTAAACCCAAGAAAATTTATAAACGTGAAAACAACTGCTGTACTTCATCCATTAAAAGAATCATGCTTGACAGGAAGAGAAGAAAAGTTAATATAATGATTTCCAAATTGTCCACTAAAGCAAATAACCTCAATAGAATCATCATCATCAAACAATTATACACCTCAAGAAAGAGATTGTTCCAAAGAAAATGGAAATTGGTGCTGCAGGGATATAAATATTTAACAGGACAAGTTTGAACCCTTGGAAGTTTGCCACAAAACAAAGGATCGGTAATATGACTTTTTATATCTATTTTCTTTATGGTATCAGAGTCTTAATAAAATTTTAGCAATAAAGTGGTATATTTTATTTAAAGAACTTTTAAAGATAATTCAGATCGATTAAAACCAAGAATTTCTTACTAATGATAACCTTGAGCTTCATAAATGATTTTGAATGTACCAAAATTGTGATTGTTTATTAATTTACAGTTATGAAATATTAATGTGTAAAATAATTTTTTTGTATTATTATTTTGGTTTTAAATAATATTTTGGTTTTTATGGGGTAAACACACACATACATAATAATACTTTATCTGTGTATAATTGTGAGTGAATGTGAAGGAATGAGCAGTATTAAAATATTAAATTATTTTGTTTTAAAAAACTATAGCTTTCAGAGTGTAGAAGGGAGGGGAATAGAAAGATACTTTAAAACTTGTTTCTGAAAAACTTGCTCTTTCCAATTTTACTAACATTTATTTTTGTCATTCTACTTACATGTTAGATTTATAAAGGTATGTGTGCGAAAGAGAAAAGAGAGAGAGAAAAAAAGAGTGTTTATTTTTTTTTTTTGAGACATTTTCTCGTGGAGTGAAAATCATGGTCAATGTGACATCCAATTTGAAATACATTTACGGGAAAGGGGGAAGAATTTAAAAATTAATGTTATGATTTTAAAACAGTCGATTATGATTATTGATGTTATTGTTAATATAAATTTTTATGTAGATATAGAAATTTTTATGTATATGTTAGAAATGCAGCAATAAATATTAGTTTATTTTATTAAATGAGGCGTATATATTTCATTAAGAGTAGTCTTTATTAGGTGTGATCATTCATCATCAAGGTGATTATTAGCTATTTAAGTTCCAATTAGATATACTAAAATTAAGCAATAATTATGAATTTCTTTATAAAATTAGGTTTATGATTGGGCTTAGTCCTAAAGCTGTGGTTGAAACCATTATCGTTGTCATTATCATCATCATCATCATGTTTTAATTAACGAGCTGTTTAAATGTTTAAAGGCCATAAATAAATATTGATTTCATAGTATTTAGTTATTTCTTAGTATTATTATAACCACTGTCCCATCATCTATTTCATGCAAGGATGAGTGAATTGCCATCCTAAATTAATAATATAATCTGAGCTAGTAAAACTTATAAAAAAATATTGAAACCCATTTGTTATGTTAAGATCTAAGAAATGATTTCTGTCTAATGAATTCCACTTCAGTTTAAAGATGCTTTATGTTACCTAGGTGTTTGCTTAAATATTAGTGCATACAGTGCTATGGGTCTAAAATCAAAATCATACATTTTGTAAGAAATAAGGTACCAAAGGGATTCAAACATGGTACATGTGAAAAAGTTATAAATATAACTTTGTCTAGGTCCAGCTAATCTAGTAGTGCCCTGATAGACCATATTCACTTGTTGTTCACTTAGACATGCACTTGAGATCCAACCAAGAAATGAAAGTGTATAAAATCTACTGTCTGTATACCTGAGATATTTTATTGAGTTACTAGTGTACTCACCTCACTTGATTTCCATATACCTGAGTTATAATAGCTATTATTAATAATTTGTTTATAGTTATTGATATTGTGATATCTTGAGAAATCTAATTATAGAAATATGTTTCATTTAATCCAATGACCCTTAATATGATTGATAACTCAGTCTGATCTTTTGTATAATAGCTTATGCTCAGCGAGTTGCATATTACAATTCTTTTCTCTTTGATATAAAATAAAAGCTACAATTCTGTTTCATTTATTAAGATAAATATTCATATTTGAATCTTTTCTTAATTATTTAATATATTTGGATCGTTTGATCTTCTTAATTATGTTACAATTTTTGTTTATTTTAATAATGTTTGGTATGGTAATATCTTTTGATATTTAATTAAGTTACCATATCATTGATCATAGTTTATTTAAGTTACAATGTCACCCAATGTGGGGCATGATATGTTCCCATATATCTGAGATAAGGAGGGTCTATAGAATGATGGGAGATGTGTGGTTAAAAAGAGAGAAATTTTTTTTAGTAAATTTTTTTTTCAGTGAAAATTTTTTTTTTGTCTTACAAAATTGTCTTAGCCATACAGTCTTATTTTAGATTTGTGTGTGATGATGTTTAATATGATTTAATTTTTCATTGATGATGATAAAATGGGGACAGCCATAAAACAGCTTAGTTTTTTTCTCTCAATTTTGAAAATAGATGTATATCACAACTTAAGACAGAGGTGAAATAAATGATAGAATTTTTTTTGGAACATTAAAATGATTTATTTCCAGATAGGATATGCATAGTCATAGTGATGAATTATGGGATAATAGTCTCATGTGTGTTTGGAGAGTTCATTTTGTAAAAAGTCTATGAATTTAAAGGTTGGATTGGATATCTGATCATTGGAGCTTGGTTGGTTAGATTGCAGTTTTCATGATGAGTAGAGAGTTTTGTCATTGCCTTGAGAATGCTATGTATTCATGTAACCCATGAATGATCAAACCCATTCACTGCTCCAACCCAATTTATAAGTTATCCTTATTTTATCATGAAGCAGTTAACAGCAGTCCTGCCATGATATCAGCCTATAAGTCTCCAAGACACAGAGCAAGGCTTAGTTTTCTGTAGTCTATAATAAGCAGGGCATTCCTTGATACTTGCCACATAAGACTCCAAGAGAGAGAGAGAGAGAGAGAGAGAGAGAGCAAGGCATAGTTTATCTACTTTAGCCCCTAAGACTTAAAAGATTTTTTTATTGCAACAGAGTTTGCAACATTCAATCAAGGGTTGTGGTAGTTAATAGTGATCGAATTGGGATGATCTTCTGAGTGCGCATGATGCATTGTATGATTATAGTGCTGTGACTGAATTCTTTTATTTATCTCAAGATTGTGAACTGCTAGTCATTCTGTGGACTGTCAATATCTGTCGGATCTCTAGGAGAATGGATGAATGTATAATTTGGGCTATTGCAGACAGACATGCACTATATAGATTATTGTTGAGTGATTCATCAAATGAGGGATATTAAATAAATTTTGTTTTTGTATTTATAATGTATAGTAAAGCCAGGTGAAAAAGCAAATCAGTCGATCAGTCAGAGATAGGTGTCAGACAAGAAAAGGATGTATAGGTTTTTGGTGGTTGGGGAAGCACAGATGGGATATATATAGTTTTAAAAAAATGGGTGAACTAAACAATACTACTGAGGAGGTTATGGAAGAGGAAGGTGTCCCAATCTTAGGGATCAGTGATAGTTTTTATACTGAGGAAGATGATAGGGAGATTTCCTATAAAAAACAAAAAGGAAGAGAGGAAGTAGAGGAAGATGCCTTTAAAGTTAGTAGCAATAATGTCTCAAGTGGGGAAGTAGAGGAGCCAGAAGTGGGCCAGACTCTGATAGCAAAGAAAGCACCATCAGAGATGGAAATGGTAATGCAGATGCTTAAAAGTTTCGAACAAAAGATGGAGAAAAGTATGGACAGTCTAAAAGAGGATACTAAGAGTTTAAAAGAAAGTTATAAAAGTTTAGAACAAATGATGGAGAAAAGTTATAAAAGTTTAGAACAAACGATGGAGAAAAGTATGGACAGTTTAAGAGAAGACCTAAGAGAAGATAGGAAAGCCTTAGGGCATAGGATATGTCAATCTATAGAGGGTATAATAAAAGATAGTCAAAGCTCACTAGTGTTAAAGGATAAGCTAGATAGTCAGACTACTGATAATGAAGAAAGGAATGAGATCTTAGATGAGACAATAAATAAACCAGCTAGTACACTGATAGAGAATAGGTCCCAAGAAGTAGAAAGGCCAATAGTAGCTGCAAAACCAAATCTCCCAGTAAAGAGAGTACATGAGGACATGGCCAGAGAGCCGATTGGGATAGATCATGAAGTGAAAAGAAGGAAAAAGAGTTGGAGGAAAAACTTCATGCACCAGAGATGAAACAACATATTTTAGAAAGGGGACAAAAGTTTCAACATTCTGTAGTTGTCAGTCTAGTAACTAACCAGCATATGTGACTTCAAAAATCTGTCTTCTTAAATAGATTAGAGATACCTTATATATGGTGCAGAGAATCTATCTCTCTGAAAAATTTAAATATCCAGTGTGTATCGTACAAAGAATCAATCTCTCTGAACAAAGTTAAAAGTAAATTATATCTGGTACAGAGAGTCAATCTCTCTGAAAAGTTTAAATGTCCATTATATATCATACAGAGAATCAATGTCTTTAGAAAATACAAGTGTGCCTTATATTTGGTACAGAGAGTCAACCTTTCTAGAAAATTTAAAAATAAATTATATGTGGCCCAGAGAATCAACCTTTCTGGAACATTTAAGGATGAATTATATATGGTACAGAGAGTCCATCTTCCTGGAAAGTTTACAAACAAAGTATGTATGGTATAGAGAGCCAATCTCTCTAAAAAACTTCAAGGCATATTATGTATGGTACCAAGAGTCCATATTTCTAAATGGAGTCTGTAATAGGAGGTTATATAAAATAAATCCTCCGGATATGTTTTATAAATATCCAGTCAAGATGAAAAATGGAAATATTAAAAATGAACTGGATATACATGTGCAATTTTATGCAGACTGCAATATGATTTAAAAAGAAAAAGCCATTCCAAATTACCAAGAAAATAGGAGAGAGTGCCTTTATGCTCACTACTCTTGATGGGAATAAGGGAACCTATAATGCTAGGAGTTTGATCCCTTATACTTCAGCAGAGTAGCCTGGCAAAGATCTCCAACTAAATCACCTGTAAGTTTTCTACTGAAAAGGGGATTTGATAGGCATCTAGATGATGTTTACAAATAATTAAACATTTTTTTTATTTATTAGTGTGTTTATTATTATTAGTGTATTTTATTGGTTAGGATTTTTTTATAGATATAGTTGAAGAAAAAGTGCTGATGATTTTATTCAAAGGGGGGGGGGAATGCTGTGCTATTATAATTTAATCATTAGCTAAATTTATCATAATGTGCATGAAAGAAAATGCTGAACAAAAATCATCATCACATTTTCATAAAAAAGGGAAGCTGTAGAGCATCCAAGTTTAAACCCTACAAGATCAAGTTCTAAAAGCTTTAGACAGAAAGAGAGTGGGTCAACAATTATATTCTTTATTTGTTTGTGTGTTGATAGAAAGGTGATACACACATTTAAACTATTCAATATTTAATTTTTTGTTAAAAAGTAAAGTTATAACACATACGTATAGGCAGTGTATGTGTAAGCTATTGAATTGTTTTATATTTCAAATATTAAACATTTTAACTTTCTTTAAAACTAACCTACACTTGCTGAATTTTAATATTTTATTCTTTCTCTATTTTACTTTTCTATAACTGTAATTTGGATTTAAAAGCTAAGGATTTAATTTTAAATATTAGGGTTATAATTACTAAGCTAGCAATTAGATTATTTTAATGTCAGTGTATAAATAATTTGAATGAATGTGTGTGTTACATCACATAAATATATCTACATTTATTAAATATTGAGAGAAAAGGAAGAAAATCTGTTATATTTTTTTTTCTTACTCAACAATTTTTTTGTATTATAAGGGTTGTTTTTCTGTTGAAAAACTTAGAGATGATGTGAGAAGTCTAATTTTAAAAATGTCTCATATTAAGATCAAAAGAAAGAAGGTCAAAATTTGAGATGTTACATAAGTGTAAAAAAAGGATTAAGTCTATTTTTTCTTCAAAACAAAAGTTTGTCTGAAAAACAGGTGTGTGATTTTTTTAAATGTTCCTAAAAAAGATTGCACTCTCCAGCTAAAAACGAATTGGTCAAAAATAGAAAGTCACACTATCACTCTAATTGGGTGAGTTGACTCAAAAAAATCAGATATAAAAGCAGTCTGGAAAATCAGTTGATATTGTGATAAAAACTTTTTAAAAATTATTGAAACTAAAGCAGACAAACATTTTTAATTCTGCTAGATAACCTTTTTTTTAAAAATCATTTTTTTTAATATCAAGCTTTGAATATTGAAAATATAAGGATGGTGGGCTAGGAAAAATATATATTTTTCCATCTGTCTACCAGACTCATCATCAACTAGCACATCATATAGAAAAGAAAAGATGTCTTGTCTGAAAAATAATATTCTACACCTTTCAACTGACCAAGAAAAATAAGATGTTTTTAAATAGAAAGAAGAAAACATACACCTGCTTTGGAAGGCGATCAGGAAAAGAGTAATCTGCTGATAATCGTTCGTTTTTCTCCTTTTCGTGGCCTCCTTTAAAGCGTTTATCGGAATGGTTTTTTTTGTCTTCATAATGTAACGTGGGGTGGGTTGAAAGTTGACTCTTTTTTTCTTTTAATACGGTTTTGCTTAAAGCCTTCCTTCCTGGGCTTTCAAATTCTCAAAAACCGTAAAGTTTTGTTAATTAAAAAGATAGTTCTTTTTGTTAAAATCATTTCGCTTTAGAATTCTTTTCTATAGGAAAGGATTCCAAATTAGGGTATCGAAGGATGTTTTGGAAAACACAATTATAACAAGCGTGAATAAAGGCGCGGCCGGACGGTTGCCCGGTGGGGGTGTTTTTGTTGTGGTGTGTCTCTGTGCTTTGTTTTCTCTGAGGGGGAAATCGGGTCGTCCTGCCCGGTCTCCTGGGTGCTTTCCGGTCGTATTCGCAAAATATGAAGCTCTAAAATACTACTCCGTGTTACCATGTGCCTTTCACCTGGGGGACTAGCGGGTTGTCTTTTGCTTCGCTTTTTTTTCTCTCCTTTTGGCTCTTTTTTTTATGTATCTTTTAAATCTTACTTTTTTGTTTCTTTCTCTCTGTCTTTATTTTCTTTCTTCCTGGTTTATTATATTGTTGGTGTGTTTTTATGTCGTTTTAAAATTTTGCCTATCTTTCGCTCGTGGCCTTTGATTCCTCCCCGCAAATAATATAACTTAATTTCCAATAGTATTCTCCCCATTAGAACTAAATTGAAAGTTCTATTATTCGGTGAAAAATTTCATTTTTGAATTGGCAAATAATAAACTTTAGCCCTTTTCCCTGCCCCGCTCTAAGTTACTTGTTTTATCCAAAATGTTATAATATTGTTTCTTGTTCTACTATATATATTTATTCGATATAACTAAATGTTTTTTATTGCCAAAAAGGGTCGATAAAGGGTTAATGTTTTTAATTCTTTTGTATTTTAAATTGATATTCAGGAAGGCCGATATTAGGCATAATTAAGTAGTTTATAAATGTTTTCAAAATAGTTCGATAAAGCTCGTTTGCTTTAATTAATTGGTCAAGTCTCCGGCTTCTACATGGGTTTTATTTTTCAACATGACTATCAAGTCTCATCATCAAATGTTGCCTAGGGCCTCTTCCGCTCCGTTAGGCTGGTCGGGTCTATTTTCGCTTTAAATTTCTCGAGGAAGAAAATACTTCCTTTCCGTTTCTTAGTCAAGGGCTAAGCTGCCAAATGCGCCCCAGGTCATCATCGACTAGGATCATCTTTCAATTTTACTCAATGCCTTGTAATTGTCAGTACCTTGGTCCTTGTTTGGTAAAACCCGCTCCGTGTCGTAATTCTGATGGAATGATTTAAATTAAAGTCGCCCAATCCTCAAATATATTTCGTTAAATCGTTTTCAAATCAAGATTAAAGTATGCTTAAAATACTTTGCTCTTCAGGAATAGATTTGATGTGGAAATAAATCTCCATTCCACCTAATAAAAGTAGACTCTTTCGTTTTAATGACTACCTTTATCTGCCCTTATATTTCTCGTTGGGGGCATAGACATAGAACTCCATGTTGTGTAATACTGGTTGGCATATGATAAGGACCGCCATTCTTATTATATTTATAAATTCTTTTAAAGACTAGAGATCACTAATGCAATCTATATTTTCTTGAACCAAACAAATTATTATTATTATTAAATATTTTATAACATAATGAAACAGACAGATCGGAGAACCGATCTTCGTTTCAGGTGTTTTCATGGACGGTAATTCAAACTACTGTTCGCCCGCAGTGAGGTTTTGTCTATTTCAAATTATAATAAAATTTAGTTATGTATTTTATAGTTATAAATAAATATGTAAAGATCCCATATATAAATGTCACAAACCATGAAATAATATTTGTGTGTGCGTGGTTTGTGAATTTGTATCATTTAATTTAAAGTTTCAGTGGGGCGTATTTGTTTAAATTATAGTTTTTTTAAAATTGTATAAAGTCGTTTAAAAATACTGATCAAAAGTCACATCCTTTGATCAGTGTTTTAATTAAATCTAATTGAAATGTACAAGCAATTAAGTTGTATTCAAAATTAGTAAGGAATTTTATATGTAATTACTATGTCAATTTAAAATAAGTATTAAATAAAGATTGCTAAAAAAGATAAATTGATTGTTGGTCAAGCTGAAAGGAGGCGGAGCCTAAAATAAAAAAAGTCGAAAGGTCAGCAGTGGCTATTTTACAAAAAACTTTCATTCTAACTTTGTCGTGTTTGAGAGAGGTAGTCTCGAAACAAGAGTTGAAATAATTAAGATCTTATTAAGAAGTTCACAGTAACAATGTTGATGGGCTAAGTGCCAGAGCTGGTTCTGCCCCGCCAATTTGGATCTTCGTGCCGCTGACTGATCATGTTTCATATACCTCACAACTTCCAGTTCGATTTCAAAATTGACTATGCCTTGTAAATAACTTTCAAAATGCTAGTTCAAGCAAGCTGGATGAAGAAAAAGAGTAACTCTGTTACACGAACTTTAACTTTCTTCGAGCTTAATGTTATCAATCAAGTAAATCATATGTAAGTTTTTATGTCATTTATCATGCTTTGTTTAACCTGTCAGTAAATTTTCTTTCTTTTAATCCTCCGCTCTAGTCTTTAGAAATAATTTATAAAAATGTAATAGTAGTAATAATAATTCAAGTAAGCTTTTATATTTTTTTATGTTGTTTATTCCTAAACAAACGCCAATAGTAACATTTCCCAACTCTGTGTAAAACTAGTGTTCAATAATGATCAAGATTTTAAAAGTAATTTCGTTTTATTAAAGTAAATATTCTTTCATATTCCGAGTTGGTAAATGTTAAGTCTCTTTATTAATCTATGTTAAATGTCATATCATTGCAATCTAAGGTTTAATCTCAAATATATAAAAGGTTTTAAAGTGTTATATTAATGTCACTATGATCTGAGAAATAACTCTGTATTAAAATGATACTATCGCTACCATCTGCAACCTGAAGGGTCAGTTTCAGAGTAAAATTAACTAATTATTGTTTTCACGTAGTTTACTCCGCTATGTTTTATTGGGATATGGATCTCAGCTTGTGTAGAAAAGAAAATAGTTTCCAGGTTTTGTATAATGTCTTTTAAAAATCCACTTCAAGTTCTCGTCCTGATTGTCTGTGGCAATGCCTTCCTTCGCTAAGTTAGTCTCGCCATTCTACCATTGGGGATGAAAGCAGTTTCTTTCCGGTAATTCTTGGATCAGGTTAAGAGGCTGGTTGTCTGCCCGAACTACTTGGGGGCATTAAGCCTTGTCAAAGTACAAGCGCGTATTCCGTTAAGCAGAATTGATTACTGTAGGGCTCTTGAATCCAGGCAACCACCAGTACATCTACCTTTTATTTCGTATTTATATAAAACCACCTCCATTGTTCGTCTACGTAAGGCTCGACCTATTCAAATAAAATAAGTTAATAAAATCTTTAGATAAATATTTTTCAATGCAAATACTCTGATTCTCTTAACACCCGTCATCATTTAATTAACAGTATTGGCAGAGTTTGTTCACCTATAAAACGTTCACTAAAGACTAGTAGCCAAATACAAGAGGGTTTATAGAAGTCTTACCGTACTGTATAACCTATATTTATATGTGTCTATTTTTATTATATAAATATTTATATGTTTCTATTTGTCTATTAATATATTATATGCTTTATATTTTGCTTATTAAAACTTTATTTAATCTGAATTTTTGTGTCCTCACCTTATTACTCTCTAAGTCTATTTAGCACTTACTGTCTGTATTGGAACTTAAATATATAGTCATAAATGAGTCCCATATCTATAGTTAATAAATCTATTTATCATTAACTGTAAGAATTTAGTCTATGTTCTGAGCTGAGCTAGAAAGGGATAACCCGTGTGTTATAAAGTCATATCGGTTAGTATAGGGGTTTGGGTCTGAATTAGTTGGTTTTGGAATTTATTCTTAAACGGGCTGGGTTTGAACTCGGGTACTGTGTATGAGTAAGGTGGTGGATTTATACGGTAAGTTAATATATTTTTTCAAATTGGGGAGAATCTGGCTTAGCCCATAACATTGTGGTTACGGTGAATTCTTAATAAGATATTTGAATTATTATTAACTGTGTGTTGTCTGAGACTACCTCTCTCAAAAGACAAAAGTTAGAATGAAAGTTTTTCTGTAAAATAGCACTGCTGACTTTCCGACTTGTTTTTATTTTAGGTCCTCCTTTCCATTGAAAATAATTTATTGTTTTTAGAATCTTTTAATTTAATAGTTATTTTAAATTGAATAGTAATTACATATAAAAATTCCTTACTAATTTTGAATACAACTAATTGTTTGTAATTTGTGCAATTAGATTTAATTAAAACATGATAAAGGAATGTGCTTTTGATCAGTATTTTTAAAGTTTATAAATTTTAAAAAAAATAATTTAAAAAATACATGAAACTTTAAATTAAATGATAAAATTCAAAACAAATATTATTTATGGTTTGTGACATTTATATACGGGATCTTTACATATTTATTTATAACTATAAAATACATAACTAAATTTTATTATAATTTGAAATAGACAAAACCTCACTGCAGGCGAACAGTAGTTTGAATTACCGTACATGAAAACACCTGAAACGAAGATCGGTTCTCCGATCTGTCTGTTTCAATATTAAATCATCAAGTCCAATTAATTGTTCCAGTAACTTAATTTAAACCCAAGAAAATTTATAAATGTGAAAACAACTGCTGTACTTCATCCATTAAAAGAATCATGCTTGACAGGAAGAGAAGAAAAGTTAATATAATGATTTCCAAATTGTCCACTAAAGCAAATAACCTCAATAGAATCATCATCATCAAACAATTATACACCTCAAGAAAGAGATTGTTCCAAAGAAAATGGAAATTGGTGCTGCAAGGGTATAAATATTTAACAGGACAAGTTTGAACCCTTGGAAGTTTGCCACAAAACAAAGGATCGGTAATATGACTTTTTATATTTATTTTCTTTATGATATCAGAGTCTTAATAAAATTTTAGCAATAAAGTGGTATATTTTATTTAAAGAACTTTTAAAGACAATTCAGATCGATTAAAACCAAGAATTTCTTACTAATGATAACCTTGAGCTTCATAAATGATTTTGAATGTACCAAAATTGTGATTGTTTATTAATTTACAGTTATGAAATATTAATGTGTAAAATAATTTTTTGTATTATTATTTTGGTTTTAAATAATATTTTGGTTTTTATGGGGTAAACACACACATACATAATAATACTTTATCTGTGTATAATTGCAAGTGAATGTGAAGGAATAAGCAGTATCAAAATATTAAATTATTTTGTTTTAAGAAAGTATAGCTTTCAGAGTGTAGAAGGGAGGGGGATAGAAAGATACTTTAAAACTTGTTTCTGAAAAACTTGCTCTTTCCAATTTTACTAACATTTATTTTTGTCATTCTACTTACATGTTAAATTTATAAAGGTATGTGCGCGAAAGAGAAAAGAGAGAGAGAGAAAAAAGAGTGTTTATTTTTTTTTGAGACATTTTCTCATGGAGTAAAAATCATGGTCAATGTGACATCCAATTTGAAATACATTTACAGTAAAGGCGGAAGAATTTAAAAATTAATGTTATGATTTTAAAACAGTCGATTATGATTATTGTTGTTATTGTTAATATAAATTTTCATGTAGATATAGAAATTTTTATGTATATGTTAGAAATGCAGCAATAAATATTAGTTTATTTTATTAAACGAGGCGTATATATTTCATTAAGAGTAGTCTTTATTAGGTGTGATCATTCATCATCAAGGTGAATATTAGCTATTTAAGTTCCAATTAGATATACTAAAATTAAGCAATAATTATAAATTTCTTTATAAAATTAGGTTTATGATTGGGCTTAGTCCTAAAGCTGTGGTTGAAACCATTATCATTGTCATTATCGTCATCATCATGTTTTAATTAATGAGCTGTTTAAATGTTTAAAGGCCATAAATAAATATTGATTTCATAGTATTTAGTTATTTCTTAGTATTATTATAACCACTGTTCCATCATCTATTTCATGCAAGGATGAGTGAATTCCTATTCTAAATTAATAATATAATCTGAGCTAGTAAAACTTATAAAAAAAATATTGAAACACATTTGTTATGTTAAGATCTAAGAAATGATTTCTGTCTAATGAATTCCACTTCAGTTTAAAGATGTTTTATGTTACCTAGGTGTTTACTTAAATATTAGTGCATACAGTGCTATGGGTCTAAAATCAAAATCATACATTTTGTAAGAAATAAGGCACCAAAGGGATTTAAACCTGGTACATGTGAAAAAGTTATAAATATAACTTTGTCTAGGTCCAGCTAACCTAGTGGCGCCCTGATAGACCATATTCACTTGTTGTTCACTTAGATATGCACTTGAGATCCAACCAAGAAATGAAAGTGGATAAAATCTACTGTCTGTATACCTGAGATATTTTATTGAGTTACTAGTGTACTCACCTCACTTGATTTCAATATACCTGAGTTATAATAGTTGTTATTAATAGTTTGTTTATAATTATTGATATTGTGATATCTTGAGAAATATAATTATAGAAATATGTTCATTTAATCCAATGACCCTTAATATGATTGATAATTCAGTCTGATCTTTTGTATAATAGCTTATGCTCAGCAAGTTGCATATTACAATTCTTTTCTCTTTGATATAAAATAAAAGCTACAACAATTCTGTTTCGTTTATTAAGCTAAATATTCATATTTGAATCTTTTCTTAATTATTTAATATATTTGGATCGTTTGATCTTCTTAATTATGTTACAATTTTCGTTTATTTTAATAATGTTTGGTATGGTAATATCTTTTGATATTTAATTAAGTTACCATATCATTGAGCATAGTTTATTTAAGTTACAATATATATATATATACTACATGAAATAATTTACATTTACTTATTTTTCTTTTTCTCTCCAACCATTTTTCTTTTTACATACTCATTTTTTTATATGTATAAAATACCAATAATTTTCTTTTTTTTTTTGTCCTTTTTATACTCTTAACCAATTACTTTAAAACATTATCCTTTTTATATCATTTTAATCTTTTATTTTGAACTATGTTTTATATAATTCATCCTATTTAATATAGGTTTTTCTCTCTTTATATAAAAACTTTCTTTTATCATTTTTTTATATAATTTTACTTTTTCTAACATGCTTATCTACAAATCTTTATGTTCAAATTTTTTACTATATATTAACATTTGCATTCTATCATTCAAATGTTGTTTTGAACTTGTCCTTAATTTATTCTTTGTTGTATCTATATATGATTTATTCCTATTATCTCTTTTACAATATAAATGTTCAATCCTATAAATTCCATTCATATTTTCTACATTCTTATTTTATGTTACTTTTATCACATTTTGTATATTAATTTTTTTATATACTGGTTTCAAAAACAAATTGCATTCCTTTCTATATTTCTTATTTATATTCTTGATAATGTAGGAAATGTGATAAAAGAAACAAAAAATAAGAATCTAAACAATATGCATGGAATTTATAGGCTTGCGTGTTTAGATTGTAAAAGAGATAGATAATAGGAAAGGCTTTTCATGAAGTAACTAAAATATTTTGAAAAGAAAGCTGCAGATTGAATGGAAAAATGTTTCACATAAATCAAACAATATTTGTTATATGAGGGTGTGTTATACAGTTGGTGTTTTGTTAATTGTTATTCTACACAAACTTGTTAAAAACCTAAATAGAGATAGAATAACAGTTTGAAAAAAGTTCTTCATATCAGTTAGAAGAATCAAAAACCAATACATCATATGCAAAATATGATCCTGTATGAAAATAATAAAAATCGAAATAATTAGCTAAAAAGATTTTTAGCAAGTTCTTCATCATTTACAATCAAATATAACCATTTTAATTTCAAAATAAAAATAGAAAAATACTACAATGGGGGTAATGTGATCGATATACGCAAATCAATTCATAAAATATGTTCATCTACATACATTGTCTTGTTTTTTAGCCTCTTTATTTGATCATTTATAATGCTGTATTTGAACTTATTTTGCAGCAAACAGAATTTTTGGGAAATTTTAATACTTTGACTAATTTTATGTAGTTTTTGGTTATATTTTATTCTGTTTTATTTTTCTAATGAATGTTATCAATATTGTATCTTTTTGAATTGTTTTTAATATAATGTTTTTTAATGTAAATTGTCTAGTGTTCATGTTTAGCATAAAATACTTTTTAGAAATCCTATATATGCCATTTCCTTCAGCTGTGGTCTTACAATTGTATTTATGAAATCATCATACATTCAGAATGATGTTATGAACAATAAGAGTTTTTATCTCACCTTAACACAATAGTATTAGCAAAAAACAATGCAATATATAAGCTATTATATTGCTCTTGAAAACCATTAAATCCTTAAAATGTGTATTGAAGTTTACATTACATTGCATTGTTACAATTTTTGTAAAAATTTAGCAAAATGCCCACATTGTATCACATTCTAATGCCTATATTGTGTCACATTCTAATGCTTACATTGTCTGGTAATAGTATGAATAGTGAACTCTACTGTCTGATGGTGCTCTTTTTCACCCAATTCACATCAATATACCAATTCACAGGCTGTCTGTTTGTTTACATAATATTACGATAAAAGATTTTTTTTTCAACCGATTTTTATTATTTTTCCTTCGGCGATGGTAAACCACCAAAGTTTTTTTTTATTACATAATATTACGATAAAAGGTTTTTTTTCAACTGGTTTTTAATTTTTTTTTGTCGGTGACGATAAACCACCAAAGTTTTTTTTTATTCCACCTGGTTTTTTTAAATGTTTTGTTTTTAGATGGTCTAGGACTGTTGGTTTGTTTGTAAATTAATGACTAACTGTCTGTAGGTTTCTTTACATATTATTGCATACGGTAAACCAAATTTTTTTTTCAGACAGGTTTTTTTGGGTCGTTTTTTTTTAAAGAAACAAACACTTTGTTTTTAGATGGTGTAGGGGTGTTGGTTTGCTTTTAAATTATCGATTAACACTCTGTTGGTTTGTTTACACAAAAATATGGTAACAAACACTTTGTTGTTTTTAGATGGTGGAGAGGGGGTTGGTTGTTTGCTTTTAACTTATCTTCTTTTTTTTCTTTGGTTGATGTTTTGATTTGCTAAAAGACTTCAACAATTAGGTACTTTTGAATAAACCAACACTTGGTTTTTTAGAGGGTGGAGGGAAGAGGGGTTTTTTTGATTTTGAATTGTCATCTTTTTTTTTGTTTATTATGAGGCTTTTTTTTTTTGTTTGTTTGTTTCAAATCTTTAAGCTACAGAAAACTTTATATGATAGCGAAAAGTTCTTCCTTAATTTTTTGGGCCTTTAATTTTAAAAAAGACATAAATTGTTTGTTTTTAAGGACACTCTTTTTTAAGCCAGGGGAGGTGGGGTGGCAGGGAAGATTTGTTTTGATTTTTAATTATCGACTTCTTTTTGGATTTTCTTTCTGAACATTTTATTATGTTACCGCACAGTTCTTTATTATTATTTTATTTTTTTTGGTGGGACCTTTTGAATAAACTCTTAAACACTTCTTTTTTTCTTTTGGCATAATAAATTATTACCTATTTTAACTGTTAATAAAACTTATCAAATATTACCTACCTACTTTATAATCATGTGAACAACAAAAACAACAAGTTTCCCCACAAAATAATTTATTAAATCAAAAAGAAACGAAACTTTGGACAAGTTGTAAAGCAAAACAAATAAAAAAAACACCATTTATGGGGGCATAAAAAATAGCAGCCAAAAGTAACATGCAAATAAAATAACAGGGAAGCCTCAAAGCTGTAAGTAATGAGATTTTGGAGCCTTTGAACCAACAACTTCCCTTACACAGACTTACATAGCTATGCTTTCAGGAGTTTCTCTTTTTGGGAAAACACAATATTGTGCATCCACTTGTGTGGCCAGCTGGCAATTTACTCAGCTTTGACCAATTCGGACAACTTGCAAATGACATTTTACAGTTCTCACACGGATTTGTGCTTAAATGGGCATTTGTGCATGAAATCAGAAAAAACTCTGCTGAAAAGAAGAACCTTTTCAAGTTGTGTACAGTTCAAAAGCATAGGGAAGCATGTGTGATGACTTGACAATTCTTAATATGGAATAGTAATTCCACTACACTTTCTAAAAAATTTCCGACAATGAGTTTTATTTCTTTCAAATATGGCCATCATCAAATCAGATTGTAGCAAGAGTTCAAGAGTGCTCACTTGATAAATACTGTCACAATGCAATGGGCATAGTATTTTGTTACATAATTGTAGAATACATCACCCTCAGGCCACCTGTTATGGCTCAAAAAACACCTATTGTAGTGTCAGCCATAAGTTAAGGCCACTAAAACAGTATATTGAAGTGAATTTTGTGAAAAACAGCACCATCAGATGGTGTGGTTCAGTTTTCATACCATTACCCATTGTTTTATATTTAATGTCTACATTGTGTCATAGTCTCAATTCAATATCTATCCATGTTAAATTATTATTATTATTTATCTTTAATCAATGGAGATAAAAACCCTGAGATTTATTTATTAAATGCTTTTATTTAACTTTCAAATTCTGTTCATTTGTTTGCTGTTATAGTCAAATAATGTAATCAAGTTCTCACATCCATTGAATGAATTTTTTAAAATCTCAGTATATATTTTAGGTATTTATGATAATACAATATGTTAATGTAACATTTGTAAGTTTTTCAATCACGTATTTATCCTAAAACTTTTGGTCAGCTAATAGGATGAATTTCAAACTATATTGATAATGGATCTGTCAATGTTCAATGGCATTCAATAGGTGACAGTATACGTTTTTAAAATGCACTTTCATTTGCTTTTTATGAGAAATTCACCGAAATGCATTTATAGATAATTAAAATTAGAAGAAAAACAAATGAGTAATAACATAAAATATTAAAAATATAAAGTAATATATAAAAAATATATAATAAAAAATGCTTTCATTTAACTAGATGTGCCAATGCAGTAAACACCACAAAATAATTTACTTGATTAATTACAATGTTGATTATATCAGATTTGAAATAAAAGTGAGGTGTGTACATAATTTAATGAATATAATCACTATTTTTAAAACTACTGATTGAATTGATTAATATTACCAGTGTATTAGACTTGTTGCCCATGTTTGCAATGATAGAATGTGGTAACTTTCTCCAGTGATGGGGTGAGTGGTGTTTGCATTGGTAGAATACCAAATTAAACACAGACAACTATGGCAGTCTGCTGATATATATGTACCTTCATTAATTTATAATTGTCCCATTGTTTATATTTCAGATCAATATGACAACCAAAATATGAGGTTACAAAAAAGCATTCTGGGTTTTTTAATGCACTATTTATCAAATTAAATAAAAGCGTTATTTAAATATATTTTTGAATATTAGTTATGAAAGAGGTTGAATACAAATTATTAAGAATTTTCTATAGATATTTTTTGAATTGGAAAAAAACTTACATAATCATTGGAATACTGTAAATCTAGAAGGTAAAAAGATAAAGTTTGGTTTTGAAATCAGATCAAATTATGTCCTTTATCATCAAACCTATATGCATTTGGATGCCTGTTTCATGAAGATTGCTATAAACTGTTTCAATGATATCATACAACAAGAAAAAGGTGCATTTTAAGACATGATTTCAGTTTTTCACTTGAAATTATGTAGGTCTTTCACCATCATTAATATTTGTTGATATTCCAATATGTAGCTAATATATAAAATGAAAGAACTTTGGATACAACAAGTTGCAAATAGTGTAACAAATTGATCCAATGTCTGACCAATTTAATACAGCTATGTATAATTCCAACATTTGCTTATGGGACTTTTTTAATCACCATTTGTTTTAAGATTTATTTAGTTCTAAGGCAGTATGCAATTTACTTACACTGAATGTTTCTTTTATATATATATATATATATATATATTAATTCTAATATTTTCACGGATAAAAGATGTCATATTATTATTACTATTTGCGGGATATTCCGTGTAGTGAAAAAGCTAAATGCTGACGGAATATCCCGCAAATAGTAATAATAATATGACATATATATATATATATATATATATATAGAGAGAGAGAGAGAGAGAAAGATATGAATTCTGTATTTTTCAGTCTCTTCATTCTCCACTCTATTTCAAACAACTAATACACATGATCATACACATGCAATATTAACCCGAATGCTGATTGTATGTGTGGTGGGTTACGATCTGTCCCAAGTAATGAGTGTTAGATCTGCATGAAATATGCATATTGAGGATCATGTATCTGTTTCACATGTACAAAATTATGGGTATAAGTTTCTTGACATGAAATAGAGGCTGAATAGACTGAAAAATTCTGAGTTCAAATCCCTTAATATTTATTTATAAAACTGGCTACTTTCTTCACTTTTAATGTTTTTGAAATATTTTGAGCTGACTAAATGTGTTGCTATAGTAAAATGTAAAGAGACTTCATAAAGTTACAATTTGTTAAATATTATTACTTTGAGGTAACATAAAAACAGGTCATTCTAGCATTATAACCTAAAACAGAAATAACATTTATCTGATTAAATAATATTATTGGCATTGGTTTTATAAATATAAGGGAATAAAAAATGATTATAATGGCTTTTTAACTTATTAAACAGGCAAAACTCTCCATACAATAGTGCCACCCTGTGCCAACCAGAGTAATCAATGGATGCCAGACAACTTGTGCATAAAATCCCCATCTAGTGCCTACTCATCCAATATCCCCAGACTAGTTTCTGGCTCGTGGCCTTCATCAGTGAGGAGCCTTGAATCTGAGCACTAGATGGGGATTTTATACACAAGCCTTCTGGCATCCATTGATTACTCTGGTTAGCACAGGGTGGCACTACTGTATGGAGAGTTTGCCTGTTTAATAACAGTTATGTGCTAGCATAAGAGATGGTGATCATGTGATGTTTAGTGGATTTTTAACTTGTGGTTCTTTATAAATCATTTCAGATATATTTTAAATCATATTTTATAATGAATAATATTAATATAGCAACATTAAAAAACACTCTGTTTTGCATGTTTTTGTTCAATTCTGCTACAGTTTCTCATGTCTTGTATATTATTATATTGTACTGATTATTAATTGATTAATCCTTTTAATTGCTATTTATTAAGTATGCTGATGTCTGATTTTTTCAGACATAATATGACATTGGGTGAAGAGTTTGACACAGTTTAGGTCAATAAAAATTTCTGATTCAATGAAATGAGAATATTATCACACAATTTATTAGAGAGGATTTGAACACAAATTTTCAAGCTTTCTTCAGCCATCTACTTTATTTTATAGAACTGATGCATATCACCATATAATGTGAAAAATATAAATGATCTCCAATATATGTTTTTCATGTTCTTTGGAGACCATTTAACTTTTTGACGTGTATGTGGTCATGTGTATCACTTGTACAAGATAAAGTGGATGACTAAAAAAAGCTTGACAGTCTGTCTTCAAACCCACTTGAATTGTATATTTAAAGATTAAGTATCTACATAATACTTATATTCAAATATTATAAACAATTTATGTAGGTCTACTATATTATTTGAAAATGATTTACTGTTGTAGATAGTAAATGTCATAATTAAATGACATCCTCTGTCATTAACCAGAACATATTTAGAAATCATAATCAAACATTTGGTGAACAATGTTAGCACAGACAACTATACTTTACCTTTATCACACATGAATGTAATCACACATTTATTTTGCCTTCAAAAAAACCCATTTGATGGCCTAATTATGAACTATCATATTTTATGACAAGAAACATCATGATGCAAATTTGATTTAAACCTCAGTGGTTGTTTAACATTTTTATTGAAATTAAGTTCTATAAATTAATCATATATTTCATCATCATCAACAACCATTATCAATCCACTGCAGGATGAAGGTCTCCAAGTGCAATCCATCTTCTCTGATCTTTAGCTTCTCTTCTCCACATCACCCCTGCACACTTTCTCATCCATCCATCTCATGTGGTCTATTTCTGGGCCTTTTACAATCTCTATCATGTATTTATGAAGGTTTATATAAATGTTTTAATACATGGCATCATACATTTACTATTTTTAAATTTAATTCCTCAATACAAATTTGAAACAAATTTCCTTCATTTAAATATTACTGTTTTATTGATTTTATTTGATTATACCTGTACCGGTCAGTTTGAATAATTCATACAACCAAACCTGGAATTCCAGCCTGAGTATCTCGAGTCAGATCATGTACAAGATGCATAAATCAGGGACAGTCTCTAACTCTGCCCTACAGGTTCAAACCTAGGTCTCTTTACTTATGATCAGCAATATTGATGATACAAGTCATATTCAATTATTTCCGTCTGGCAGCTCAGCGATAAAACAAAATGACTCTAATTAAGAAACTGGCCAGATCTATATAATAGTCATCGATAATAAATTGTTTTTGTCTTATGGGTATGTATCAACCTAATGTGTATACATATATGTATGTGGGAAAGCATAATCAACAGTATAGGCAATGACTCCAGAGTAAGATTTTAAATATAGTTTAATAATATGCACATTCTGCATTAATTGATATATATTATGTTTGAATACTTATGAATATTAGCCTCACATTACAATATTTACATATTTCATAGTCTTATACATATATTAAAAACAAGTATAACTTTATTTAATAGCTTTACTAATAGTGCGCTTTTATACGTATATTTAACCAGATATAATTTTATTTAATCCATTTATTAACAGTGCGGTTTTATACATATATTAAAACAGATATAACTTTATTTAATACATACTATAGTGCGGTTTTATACGTATGCCAATAAAAAATAAAATAAGCAATCAAAATATTCAATTCTTAATTAGTAATAAAATCTGCAATAAATCAGTAATAGTGCAGCAACCAAAATATAAAATAAGCAATCAAAATATTCAATTCTTACAAAATATTAAAAATGGTGGATCAGACACGTACAAAAATGCTCTCACTTAGTCAATTCAAACTGGAAAAAGACAGATATTTACCCAGAATTTACCCATGTATTGAAAATCTCGAAGATGACACCTTGACCACTCCTATCAATTAGTCATGTCAAGGTTTCAGTTGTCATGACATTGTTTTGGTTCTTCAATATCTACCAGTGGATTGTGTAGTATGTCATAGCTTAGTTAATACCAAAGTACCTTTCTTGATTCCATTCTGGTATAACGGTCCATTATTTTGATGTGGTTTGAAAATTAATGGCAGGTAGCATACTTTTCCAGATCAAGTTCAGGGCACAATTAAATAGTTCAAGGTTTCATTTAAGTTCAAGAAGCATTTCAATAGAGTAGCTCGGGAATGGCCACAAGGAAAGGCGCAATACTCCTGGTCATATCTAAGATAACTAGTGATGTGAAGTAATTTAAACAAACTCCTAAAAAAACCAAAAGAATAAGAATCAATCAAATTTTTGCACTATTTATATGATTCCGTGGATATTTGGCCTGAAGTGATGAATAATTTTGTACAATAGCTAATTTTCTACAGCAAGCCCATCTTTGTTTCATAAGGAATTTAAGACAATGCGATCGGTCTGAAAAATTCTTGAACGATATTGTTTTACATTCTATTATAGTATTTGTAAAGATCTCTTAGATAGATTAGTTGTATGTTAATGGAAAAGTGACTTTTATTCATAGCACTTTTGATTTATTTGACTTACACTAATTAATTTTCGCCCCTTTTTCTTTGTTTTAAATTTTATAGTAATGTTTCTAAAAATTTCCAACCCGATCACCTTATCTTGTGCCGCCATGATTAAAAAAATATGTAAAATTTTACATACATATTTCCCAATTAATTCATATGTAAATAAGCATTTATTTTATATAGTGCATGTTTATAAATTGTAATACATTAAAGATCAGCCTGTCAAGCTATTGTGCATACGCTTTTTACGAGTGTTAATAAATGTATACTTTGACTTCCAACACAAAATATAGTATTTAAGAAAGAATAAAATGAATCCACTTATTTTATCCAACCCAAATGCTTATATATGGGCAAATCTTAAGTACTGGAAGTGAAAGCGTGAAGATAGACCACTCACTTTAAATTATTATATCTTGCATTGGAAGTCAAAGTATTCATTTATTATTAACACTCGTAAAAAGCATATGCACAATTGCTTGACAAGCTGATATTTAATGTATTACAATTTATAAACATGTGCTATATAAAATAAATACTTATTTACATATGTTTAAGTTTCATTTGAGAATGACAATTTCATCGACGTCATTCATTCAGACATCGTAAACAGTAATTTAAAGTGAGTGGTCTATCCTCACGCTTTCACTTCCAGTACTTAAGATTTGCTTATATGTAAGCATTTGGGTTGGATAGAATAAGTAGATTCATTTTATTCTTTCCTAAATACTATATCTTGTGTTGGAAGTCAAAGTATTCATTTATTATTAACACTTGTAAAAAGCATATGCACAATAGCTTGACAGGCTGATCTTTAATGTATTACAATTAATTCATATATACATTATTAGTACATTAAAAGTGTGTGTATATTTTGATTAAATCTATCTATCGTTGCGTGTCCACGATTCTATTGATTCACTTTTTTTCCCAAATCATTAATTTATTTCTATCAAAACGGGATTAATATTGAAGTGAAAAAAATATGGGTAAATAGTGAATATGTGTACAAGCACGGAGAGATAGACTTTGAATCCTGTTAGATGATGGTACAATGAGGGTTAATACTCATGAAGCATAATCTAAGCTTTAGATTATCCGCTTCATACCTGTACTTAAAAGTACAATTAAGATCATTATGGCATAACATTTATGACACTTTTTTATGTCTATAAGCTGGAATTGAAGTCAGGCTAAGGAAATTTCAAACATTTTTTAGAGCAGGATTACAATTTTTTGGTAATAATCGGATATCAAACTCAGTTATGTATTGGTCAGAAAATGGGTATCTAACCTTTGTTAGTTAGAAAAATGTGAACAGGTTAAAAAATGTCAATGCCCTGGATGTTTAAACAAAAACTACGGTTGAAACATTATTTTACTTGAACTTTTAAACAGATATTATAACTTCTACATAAATTCATTCAAATAGAACTCTTTCTTCATTCATTAGTATTTATTAATATGCTCTTAGAATAATGATATTTATAATTTTTTAAATTGCTTTTTAATGATATTAAAACTTTACCAAAATGTTTAATACATATTATAATGTTTTATTTGTATATTAATAACAATTTCAACTGCTACAATATCTTCATCAAAATTACATACTTGTTCCTCTGAAACCTGCTGTGTCTGCAAGTATGACTGGGTAGCCAGCAAATGAATATATACAATAAAAGATTCACTATTTTAAGTAATCAGAATAGTGAATAGTTTGTAACAAGACTATCTCTACAGTTCGCTAATGTTCAATTTCCTCAATGTAGATTCAGGCTGGCTTCTACAAAAATGGTTCACAATAGGCTAGGTTTACACATACCTTGGCCCCAGTCCAGTTTAGCTGCACATGAACGCTTTGTAGTATAGCACTGCGACTGCCCTTAAGCTTCTTATAGCTTCCATCTCTGCAAGTCTACCAGTAACACCACTTGAAGACCACTGGAAACTCAACTTTTTATTCAGCTGCTATCCAGACAGTTTCCTCAGGCTATGATCTCCCAATCTCTTGGGCTCTTTCAGCTATACCCATGAACTACATTTCCACTGAGTGCTGGACATTAACCAAAGCACTGATGTGAGATCTCTCCTATCGGAATTGAACAGGAACTCTACTGGAGATGCACTCGAATTGTCTGATATAGTTGTTACATACTTTTTGTATAGCTTTCTGATAACTGCAACAATTAATTACATTGTCCAATAAGGTAAGGTCTCTTATCTAAAAATATTTGCAATCAGCAAATATTTCTTGGAATTGTCAATCGCCGTTATGTTAATGCTTTAATTAAAGTCTTCAGTTATAAGTACACAATCTAAAGACAACCTCTTGAATAAATTGTAGTTTTTCTGGGGTGCACAAACTTGTATGCAATTTTTACAAAAATATAACAAAAACATTGGTAAAATAAATGAAATAATGTGAAAAACATTAAATTCAAATGCATAGAAATGGTGTTTAAGCAGATTTAAAAAAGAATAACACAGTGCAAATAAGGATTTTAATGTTTTCATAAAATGGATAGGTTTTGTAGTCGTAAATAACACGGAGAATGCAGTCATTATTTAAAAACTTCAATGGCTTGATATTTTCTCAGCTTTCCTTGGACAAAGATTTCTAAATATTTAATTATTTAGCTAATAATGAAATATCAGATTAATGATTTACTAACACTACTAAACTCTGACTTGTTTTGAAATTATAGGTATAGCTCTGTAAAAAATAATTAATTTAAGTTGTATAATTTTTAATTTGATATATAAAACAATATTTTTAGCTCAACTTATTTATAGATACCTATATTATCATATAAATACATAAGTTATATTTGACATAAACATTTTCATATATTTGTGACCCCTAAATTTTGAAATGTATTCTGAGAAGAATTGGTGTAGAATTTTTAAAAACTATTCATGCATTTGAATTTCATATGACTAAAAATAATTAATTTCATGTATTTATGCTATAGTATAAATTATTTTTAATAATTATTTATTTTTATGTTTTTAGGACCAACATAACCCAAACTTTAAAAAAAATGATGGCGTTCGTCACCCTATCTGGTGGAATTAATGACTTTATTCAGGTAAATTTTTTATTTGTCAACAATTTTTAAAAATTAAACTTTTACCTTGTTTTGTTTTATCTCAGTTACAAATTTTGAGAGTATTTCTTTCTTACTGATATCTGGCTATAAAATTTAAAATGTGAAAATCTTAAATCAATCCTTTTAATAAGCTGCTCACACTGAAAATAAAAGATCAATTTTTATCACATGATCACCATCTCTATACTAGCACATCCATTGATTATTCTGTTTGGCACAGGGTGGCACTACTGTATGGAGAGTTTTGCCTTTGTTTAGATCAATTTTTGTTAAAACTGTTGAAAAATTAAATATAAGAAAAAAGATGAGAATTATTAAAAATGTAAATTATAGGAAAGAGAAAAATATATTACCATTAAACATGAAAATTATTTACATAAAAAAAACTTAGCTAAGATGAAGAATTGTATAACGAAAATAAAAATTATTGAGGGACATAAAAATGGAAGAGATAAATGTAAAATAATTTGGAAATATATATAACAAGGATTAATGTAATTGAAAAAGTGTATATTTTTTAATAATGAGGAAAGAAATCATAGTTGTAGGGAAAATGCATATTATATTAAAGAAAGATGGAATGTTTGTAGAAAAAACATTAGGTATAAAAAAGAATGGAGTAAAAAAAATCAAAGCATTTAATAAAGACAATGCTCGGGGTTTTCAAAGAATAAATTGGGCAGGACTTTTAAAATGTTAAAAAGTGATAAACAATAAGTTTATCAGATGGTCATCAGAGATGTTGAAAAATTTAGATAAAATCCATTTATTAACATGATCTTATAAGACACAATTTTCAGACGGTGAAATATTACAAGACATTATTTCTTAAGAAAAAGTGTAATGATAATATAAAATTAATTTATTATAGAAGCATTGCTGTAAAATCAGTGACTTATAAGTATTTACCTATATTGCTATTGAGAAAATGGTTAAGTGGGTTGTGGAAAGTAGCTGAGTGGCAGAGATACAAAGAAGATTTAGATCTGGTATGTAATGGCTTATAATCATATTTGGAAATATGTATAAAAAATAGACAAACATTTATATAATACTTTTATAGATATATAGAAAAAATTTGATAGAACAGTAGAAATATAGTATGGTCAAATATTTATAATCTGATGATGAACAGAATATTAATGGATTTGATTTAGGAGAATAAAAAACACTACCATAACTAGCAAAACACTACCAGAAATTATAGAAGCAGTATCTGAAACGATGTTAAATTAAAGCAAGAAACTACCCTTGTTTATTATATTTAAAAGAAATGCATTTTACAATAAAGAAATTAGAAAAGGATGTACAGGCTTCATTAATGATGGCAAATGTGTATGTTTATTACTGTTTTTTTGCTGATATTTTCTTGTGTGTAAAAAATAGGAAAAGAATAATTGGTATTAAGTTGGGAGATAAAAAATTAAACATTATCATGATAAATGTTGAAAAAAGAATAAAGAAAAAAATATTTTAACATTTTCAAATCTAATGATAGTAATTAGTTATAAATACTTAGCAATCATTTGGAAAATGCAAACAAGTATTTCAGTAATAAACCACTAAACATCACATGATCACTATCTCATACTAGCACAATAATTGTTATTAAACAATTCAAAACAAAACAACACTCTCCATATAGTAGTGCCATCTTGTGCTCTCAGATCCAAGGCTCCTCACTGATGAAGGCCACAAGCCAGAAACTAGTCTGGGGATATTGGATGAGTAGGCACTAGATAGGGATTTTATGCACAAGCCTTCTGGCATCCATTGATTGCTCTTGTTAGCACAAGATGGCACTACTATATGGAGAGTGTTGTTTTGTTTTGAAGTATTTCAGTAATTGATAAGTAAAAAGTTTATGATTTTATAGAAAAAAATCATGAAGAAAGTAACATTGTTTCATTAGAGAGTTGTTATCCAAGTTAACCTATGCAAATGATGTGCAACGTACAATGATTATTTAGTATACCCTTTGACAATCTGTTACCATTTGTAAATGTATTTAGCTTATCATTTACATTTCATTTTTGACTTTAAAACATTGATAAAAAGTAGTATGCTGAATCTGTTAATTAATATGATTTATGATTGTTCTATCATAAAGAGTACTTTTTTAAAATTATATTTGTCTTGTATTTTATTGTCAAATACTTCAAATTAATGTTTATACTAATTTATGCATTTTGTTATTGATTACTTCAATACATCTCTATAGTTATTTAAAAATAATTATAATTATAAAAATTCAATAACTTTTACTTTTCATATGTTTAGTTTTAACAGATTAAATTCATTTTGATTACATGAGTGAAATAGATATATTCATTTATACTTAGATGAGTTTATTCTATTTTCCTTTTTGTAAAAACAGAAAAAAAAGAACACCCAAATAAATTTATTTAGCCCAATAACCCATAATGCTTTGATAAGAGGTGATGTGTCATCTACTGCATTTTTTAATAAGCATTCTGGCTTCTTTTCTGGTTTCTGAATTGATCATTACATCTATTTTATTAAATGCTTTTATTTAAGTTAGGATATCTATTTGTTTGTAAATCTTTGTTATCACTTTTATTATTTAAGTTGAAATACAATTTTAAAATCAAGATTAAATAGATTTAATTTCAATACAATTGTTTCACTTTTGGTACATAAGTAAGAAATACCAGACAAAGTAATATGGGAATTTAATATTTTAGGTAGGTGACCTTGTTTCTTAGATATGAAACAGAGAGTACTTAAAAATTGTTGTTAGAACTTTAATATGTTTTACATACAACTCACAAAAGGGCAGTATAGAGATTTTTTACTTTCAATTTAAAATTATAATAACCTTTTAAAACCAAGGTTTACTTAAATTTAAATTCAATATAATTTGTTGAAATTTATATATATTGAAAATCTTTTCCAAAGTGATAGAGTTTAATAATATATTAGGTGTGTGATCTAGTTACATAGATAAAGAACAGTAGGGGTGGAGTTTTGAATATTTTAATATCAAATTTAAAATTTGTTCTTAGAAATTTAATATGTTTAAAGAAATGCATACAATTTTCTTAGTTTTATTCAAGTTAAAATAAGACTATTAATTTACAATATAGATTTGTTTAGCTTTTTTTAAATTATTTTTTCAAATAAAAAGAAAAAAAATCTAACAATTTTTAGCAAAAATAAATTACTTAATAGTTTATTATTATTATTATTATTGTCAACCATTATCAATCCACTACAGGATGAAGGTTTTTCCAAGTTCAATCCATCTCTGATTTCTAGTTTCTCTTTTCCACATCATCCCTACAGACTTTCTTATTTCATTCATCCATCTCATAAGTGATCTTTTTTTAGTTATTTTACAATCTCTTGAAATCCAGTTTATGATTTTAATTTTTCATCTTTTGTCATCTCTTTTAGAAATATGTCCAGTCCAACTTCACCTCAGCCTTTTAATTCTTTCAATGATGTAAGTAACACCTGCTTCTTCTCCTAAACATGTATTGCATTTTCAATCTCTTCTTGTTTCTCATTAATATGCATCTCTCCATATTTTTCTTCTATTAATTGTCCACATCTTAGATCCATAAATAAAAACTAGTAAAACATATTTTGTAAAAACCTTCCTTTTGAACTACAGGCATATTTCCTGTAAATATTATTTCTACCAAAATCATTTCAACCAAGTTTAATACTATGGTTAATTTCATCCATTATGTTTCCATCTGTAGTAACTTATTTTAACTCATCATAATCAATATTTATTTGCATTTTTTGAGAAACTTCAATGAACATTACTTTAGTCTTTTTAACACTTACTTTTAGTTCTACTTTCTTACTTTCACCTGATAACTCTTGTTACATTTCCTAAAGCTCTAAAGCAATCATCTCCAAAATCTAAATGACTTACTTTTATTTCTTTAGATTTCCATTTTAATCCTTAAAATACTTATTGCAGCACTGCTATAAAATGTTTTGGAATTATGGAATCACCTGTCTTACATCCTTCTCAATGTTAACCTTCCTAGTATCATTATGTAATCTAATTGTTGCTGTTGCATTTTTATAAATAATCTTCAAAGTATGACAACATTCTGGGTCTATACTTTTATGATCCAACGCTTTAATCACTGAAGAAATGCTTACAGAATCAAATGCCTTTTATAATCTACTCATCAAAAGCATAATGGCAACTCATATTTATTGGTCCTTTCTATAAATAATATTAATTAACAACCTCTCTTCAGAAACATATTACACATATTTCCACACAATTAATGGAAAAATTATAATAATGCGATTTAAATATAGTGTCTGTATAATTCTTTTATGGGAATGTTATTTCAACAAAGCAACTATATATGATAATAAATAAAAACAAATATCATTTATAATCTAAAGCAGGGATGCCCAACCCATAGCTCGCGAGTCACATGTGGCTCGCGTAACTGTTTAATGTGGCTCGAATTGCACTCTTCAAAAAAATTGATAAAATATTTTATGTTCCTTGATGGCACATGCACACACTAAAAAATAAACATTTTTACAATACAAACAATAACGATATGCAGTGTCAGGTTTCACATTAAATAAAATATATTTTTCCTGTAATTGTAATTTATATGTATGTTACCAAATTTTTAATAAATAAAATGTATTTACATTTTTTTTTCTTTTTAACATATTACACCATTTTTTTTTTTTGCTGTACACGTTTGGTTTGGTGCTATATATATATATTGTGTTTAGTGCTCTTGTATATATTGTTGTTTTTATCGAGAAAGATCCTTGTAGACGTTTGGTTTGGTGCTGTATATATATTGTGTTTAGTGCTGGAAATAGTTTTTATCGAGATAGATCCATGTACACGTATATATTTTGCTGTATATATCAATGTTTAGTGCTGTAAACAGTTGTTTTTATCCGTGTACACGTATATATTTTGCTGTATATATATATATTGATGTTTAGTGCTGTAAATAGTTGTTTTTATCGAGATAAATTCGTGAACACATATATATTTTGCTGTATATATTGATGTTTTCATCGAGAAAGATCCGTGTACACGTTATTTTGGCCACATTAGAAACGGCGGATTGATACCAATGTGAATAGGCCATCCCCCCCCCCACCTATCTCCCTACATTGCAGGTTTAGTACCCAAGTACCATGTTTATAAATGTAATATGAAAAATGTAATATATAATTGTGGCTCCCCAAATTTTTTTAAATTCTCAACTGGCTCGCGTCAAGTTAAAGGTTGGGCACCACTGATCTAAAGTTTGCTTAAAGTTTTTACAAGTTCCAAAATTTTATTCTGATAAAATCTTTTAGAATGTTTTTAAACTGATCAAATCCTTGGATGTTTTAATGGTAAATCACAAATGATAAAATGAGAATTAATCCTTGTAGTACAATAAATAATGACAAAATATTTCTGTTAATAAAAACATTAATTGTAAAATTTTAAATATTCACTCAAATCAGAAAAAGTTGCTTTTCTTCGATTTTAAAAGGTGTGGTGCAACTAATTAGTACTTTCCTGAGAAACAAAAATTAATCATAACATTTATTTTAGAAAATTATTTGCAAAGAAAAATTCCATTAGTTTTAAATCTGATTTAAAAACAAGTATCCTACATGTGGGTGATCGAGTGATAACTTTGAAATATTTGCTTTAACTAATAGCAGATGGTTTTTGAAATATTAACTTTCTGAAGTAATTCAAAATTTCCATTTTAATAAAAACATTTAAATTTCATTTTGTTCATGCATTTTATCATAATGAATATTTTCAGATATTTTGGTTATTTATTACGAGTTTTAAAGATATATTTTCCCAATTGGGGAAAATGATTATAAAATCCTAAATTTAAAATTTAAAATGGCTAAATTTAAATAATGGCTTCATCGAGTTTTCCAGAAAATAACTGACAATGAAAGAGAAAGATTTCTTTCATATAAATGTATTTGTAAGTTTTCACTATATGACTACTTTCATCATGTTTTAACATTTAATGTGGAAGTGTTTTGTTGTTTTTAAGAGATAATTTATTGATGAAGATTATTTATTTGATGTTTTTAGCACCAATTACAATGGAAACATTTTAAAATTAAAAATATATTTAAATACAATATTACATAAGAAAAACAATGAAATATAACGTTTGTTTTTTTAATAACATTAAAAAAGTAAATGTCTTTTTTTTTTTGAATAATAACAAATTCAGCATCATTTTGATAAAATGAAATGTATTACTTTTAAACAACAACAATAAGAAATAATTGACATTTTTATGTTGCTTTTTTTTTGTTAAATAACGTTAAAAAATGTCTTTTCTCTCTTTTTTTTAAGATCGACAAATACAGCGGCATCTGTAAAAAAGTAAATGTATTCTTTTTTAACAATGACCAATAACAAAATATTTATTTAGGACGTTTTTAAGATTTTATTAAATATACGTTATTCTTCTAATACTTGAGACACCAAAACAACAACAAAAAACAACATTAAAATGTCAGGGCTAGCGCTGGAATAGGCATGGGGGGGGGATGTTTTTGACTATCCAAAGGATCGTCCAAAAAATGCATTACTTGATGAATAAACTAATCAGACTGAATGACAAGAAAAAAAACTTTATTTACAACCTTTTTTACATTAAATTTAATATACGTACGTTATTCTTCTAATAATAAATTAAGCCTTTAAACAAAATAAAAAAACAAAAAGCAAATCAATACATTAACAAACTAATGTCTCGCGAAGACATCGCGACTGCCATGACTGTTTAAGAAGTCACGCTTATAATAAAACTTTCCCTATTTTTAAACCATTACCAAGTCTTCACAACCACTAAGACGGTTTGAAAATTTTTTTGACATCATAGTACATCATTTAAATGTAATATAATACTTTATTAAATGACATTTCAAATGTTATGTTGACTTCAAATCTACACATCCTCAAATTATACGATAGCACAGACTCAATACCGATCATTTGTAGAGCAAGAACAGTCCGCCTAGAAAGTAGTGTGTAATTGCAATATAAGGCATTACTGTTTATTTCACGATATATTTAACTTATATTTTATTAAAATTATTACATGACTTGAGTTTTTATGTGTTAGTGTAGAAACATAAACCTTTAATATTACTATAATATTGTTTATTATACTTGCTCAGCATATCATATTCAAATATATTTAAAAAATATTGGGAACTGTATGTCTAGAGACTTATGCAAAAATATATAAAGCAAATTCTAAATTAGCAACATCTTGTTTGTTTTAGTTTTTAAAAATTTGCATTGATTATATATTTAAATATATGGTGTGCAAATAAGTATGTAATGTATCAAATTATATGATTATAATCATTTAATTAATAGAAGAAACCCAATCTAACTCAGGTTATGGATAAATTGTCCTCCGTATGTTGAGCAAAAGGTCAGCAATAAAATGAATATTTACCATTGTTTGCAAAAGAAATCTTATGAATATCAAAAGCTTTCGCAATAGTAAAATGTAAACCCAACAAGACATCACATGATCACCATTTCATATGCTTACACCAAAATATATCACTGCTGAACTGAGTTCAGATCTATATGCTTATATTATTATGTTTTCATCTTGGGCTCTTAGATTTATAGTTAATCAATTAGGTAAAAAGTGGCAGTAGGAGATCTAGGTGCAGTACTCCCATATCCAAGGCACCTCAATGATGAAAGCCACAAGCTAGAAACTAGTTTGGGGATATTGGATGAGTAAGTACTAGATAGGAATTTTATGCACAAACCTTCCTGCATCTATTGATTACAAAGGTTTGCATTTGGTGACACTACTGTATGGAGAGTTTGCTAATGGTTAGATGTTGTAAATTATTGGAATTCATTCTATTCTTAATATATTGTTCAACATACAGACAGTAATTCATCCATTGCATGAGAAAGAGTGTTTTTCCTTTTATATATGCATTCAGCTATGCTAATTATATGTTTATATATCTTAAACATATTATGTGTGTTATCTCTTTTAATTTTTATGCAGCCTTTGTTTCAAATTCTATACATCTATGTCATTCACAATTCTTTTCAATGTTTTTATTTTATCAAAAGTGACTAATATTTGTGGGTACATTTACAGATTATGTTTATGAAATGTGTACATTTTCTTTAAAATTACCAACCGGATTCTTATGTATTAGACTTGCTGTGAAATATCTCATACATATAATTTTTTAATCTTGTAAAATAACATCTACATAAAATCTTCTGACAACATCAATTTTAATAAATGATGACAAGTAACTTTATTTATTACAAAATAGTGGCCTGTAAACTTTAGTGGAAATAAACAAACAATATTTATGTTTTGCCGTGAATTGAGTTATTTGCAAAAATAATGCAAACTAACCTTATTTTGTACAAAATAGCAACCTATAACTTTATTTAATGAAAATAAATAAATATGTATTTACATTTTTTGCCAAGAAATGATTTTTCAACAGTCAACTTTTAGCATTATACATTTATTCCAATTTAAAAAAGCAACAGATTGTTTCTTACAATCACTAGGGCAGACAGGAGGTTTTTTATTGACTACAATATACAAACAAAAGTGTAACTATAATTTATATAAAAATGTTCCTATTCTGCAGCTTGCAGGTCATTACTTTTGTAGAATTTTAAGCTTTTCTTAGAATAACATGCTACACACACAAACTTCTCACAGATAGTTATTTCAGTCTGTGATCTTTTGAAAGTAATAGACTGCATCATCCTAGGTAGTGGGTAGCTCCAAAGTTTTAATCATTTCAATGGATAAAAACATCATTCAAAAAATTTACTCAGCAGGAGTTAAAGCTAGATGGTAAATCATGTGTATACCTTACTTTCACCAGATGAACAATTAGTCATCTGAGTATACATCACAGCATGTTTTAAACCATAAAATTGGCAGGGAAACTAATGTTTTGAGTGACAATATTTGCCTGATCGGTATATAAAAAAGTAATTATTTTCCTTTTTACAACATTGTAGAGGTGTTTAATTCAGCCTTTATTTAGATATTTGTTTGTGGCAATGACTTTTATCGCAGCAGATATATTACTAACTGTATTTAAAATTTAAATATATTAATAAAAAAATGAAAACATGAATCCATAAAATTTTACACTAAATTTCAAACATTTTAAAACAATTGTAAATATCAAAATAAACATTTTTATTCTATGACATAAAAATTTTAATATTTATACATACAAATTAACAATTTTGTTTACAAAGATAATGAGAAATTAGTGTTTTAGTTTTATAGTTAATATTCATTTTTAATCAACCTTTCAGGTTATTATCAATTCTGTAACAAATTATCATACAGAGCTTAAATGTCAGATGTTTTTCATATTATATCAGGTGATAAGGCTTCTTTAATAATCATAGCATTACTAATTTTATTATACTTTCAATACTTTAGCATTATAAACTTTGTTTTCTTTTAAATATATTTCTATAGAGCAGAGTTTTGTCTTTTGAATTTAAACATAAATAGAAAGGAAATACTTACTTGAAAATTTACTTTATAAAAAGAATAATAAAGTAAATCATTATTTTGGAAATAAACATTGAAAAAATTTTCATTATAATGCAAGATTTTTATTTGTATGTCACTACATTAAAATTTTGAATAAGTTGTAATTTAATTTTTCTGTTTAGATGCAAATATATTATAACGATCAAAATAGACCTGCAGTGTTAGTCAACATCAAACACCAGAGGGAGCCACTTTATTTACCATCTATATTTTTTTTATGTTAGGAAGTGATGTTACTTCCAACAGAATCAGGCCTCATTAAATATTCATGCATCTGATCTCGTCTAGAAATTTTGATATTTACTGGTGAAGATATAAAACCACTAAACTACAGACTCAACAACCACATAATAACTATTATTTATTGTGACCTAACGGAGAAATTGTTGGACTCTTTGCAATAATACATTGGACTATTATACCTTTAAAAAGCAACATTCTGAACTCATTTGGATTAAATTATATATATATATGTATTAACTATTTAATCTTAGGATTATTTCATAAGTTATATAAAACATGTGAAAATTTGAATACAAGTATAATATATATGTGTGTGTGTAAAATAAATAAAATGTCCATTAATTAAAACAAAAAATTGTAATTAGATAAATGGAAATAATAAATTTAACGGTTTACAAAAACTATTATAAACAGTCCTTAATATCTGCAGAAGTACTTTCAGTGAATTTCTTCAACCTGCCTCAACTGCCATTAAATTCAAAATCAAAAAGCGGAAGCAAATGTCATCACTTCAAATTCCACCAATCTCAGATTTTTAATGTTAGCAGCTTGTCGATTTATTAAATGCATTTTCTATTCCTATTTAAAAAAATTGCCTCTTTAATTTTTCTTTTACAATGGTTTCTCTCTTCATGATGAATTTTTACATTTTCAAAATCAAATTTAAATTTATATTTACATGTTTTTTGTGATCAAAGAAAACCGAAGGAGATATCAAATCATCATTGTTTTTTTACTTTTACATGCTTATATAACAATTCATGCTCCTTCAATCTTTCTCAATACTGCACCTAGATTCACCTTTAATGTATGATAGCATACAATCACAAAAAATTTTGGATATATGACATTAATCTTTTCTGCTTGACAGGTATGACGTCCTTAGAATTATTGACTTAATTTATTAATATTGTTTGGGGATTTTAGGATTGTTTATAATAGTTTATAAAACCATTAAATTTATTATTTCATTTATATATATATATATATATATATATATATATTATATATATATATATATATATATATATACTGAACTTGAGATTTGAACATAGACTTTTCAAGTTCCCTACAGCTATCTCACTCCATTTTATATAATCAATACACATAACCACATACATAAATAAAGATAAATATTTTTCAATATATGTATTTCATGCTGAACCAACACTCATCAGTTGGTCTAGTTCATCATCTCCTACACTTATATACTATCACTGCTCAGTTTATATTAAGATAGCAAATCTTCTCCATCCTCCAACTCTCTTCAACCATCCATATTATTAGAAATCTAGATGGTGGAATGCTCAAAGCTCTTGTTGTGATTCTAATATTTTGGTCATATCCATGTTTTGACTTTTAAGTCATTCTAACCTCTCATATATAAAAAAAAACATTAATATGTCCACTTAATATACAAAAGAATATGTTTCAGCAATGAAATACATATATCGGAGATCATTTATACTTTTTTCACATGTATGTGTATCAATTTATAAGATGGAATGGGGATAGTTGGAAAGTAGCTTTCTGAAGTCTGTGTCTTCTTAAAATTCCTTTAAATACATTAAAAGTATTTGGCAAATAGCCCTTCTTATTTAATGGCTTTAGATAAGCATACATATATTTATAAAATAAAGCAATACTTCTTTTATATACTATCTTGGATGTGTCAATAATTCTTAATTAAACTTAACCAAGGTGGCAATACTTATTAAAACATTGCCATGGATGCATGTAAATACTTCAAATGTCAATCTAACCATAGTCAAAATTCAACAGTTATATGCAAAACATACTTATAATATTACTATGGGAGTTAACAACTCTACCAAAAAATTAAATTCACATTATAACATCAATCATACCTATAAACATAAGAACATGCAATGTGTAACTAACACCCTTCTTATGTTATTAGTGCATATACATAAATTTACAATGCATGTAATTTTATTAAATGCATACCAAATCTTTAAAATGAATCCATACAAATCAGTTATTTATAAAAACCATATGGATTCCTGGTTAACAGTTTTAATAAAACAAAGTTTTAAATAATACAAAAACTTTGTCAGATAATGAAAATTATTCTTCATGTAAAGC
>JAQFVV010007932.1:0-49249 GCA_028023455.1 Epiperipatus broadwayi
AGGTTTGTACATTTGCTCAACAGACTGAGAGTCCAAGCCAGAGAACCAAAAGCTGACCAAGTCGGGATAGTAATATCCTACGTCTGATCATACCTCAACCCTCTCACTCGTGCTTCCAAGTCAACCCATTGCGAATGACATACCTGAGATTACACTCGATATCTCTTTGATCGCGTTCCAGCAATAGCAAAGCAGTAAAACATGAGACATTCCCCCCTTATTACATATTCTATTATATACCTTAACTAGTGATTCATAAGATAATGAGCAAGTAATGAGACTGAGACAAATTTATATTTCATAAATTTAATATAACAATAAATACCCAAGCATAGTAGGTTGTGTACGGCTAGCTCACACGCAGGTGAGTGGATTCTCAGGGTTATAAATAATAATACAATGCAATGAATGCATGCTCTGAGTTATAAAACAATATTATTACAAAGCATTCAGTGTGTTCTCAGGGTATAAAATAATGGTACAAAGCATTGAGTGAATTCTCAAAGTTATAAAATAATATTACAAAGCATTGAGTATGTTTTCTCAGGGTATAAAATGATATTACAAAGCAATAGACTCTTAGTAAGCTTATGTCACCTTTCATGTTGTAATTCATGCCATGTTTTATATGTTTGAAATCGGTTATAGTTAGCTAGAGTAATCGAGTTGATGGATAAATGCTAGATATTACTAATACGTTGAAGATTATATCATTGTTGCCAAGTTTAAAATATTATAATGACTAAGTTTAAGATTATATTATAAATATATTCAAAATCATATTATAGATATTTGCGTGATATAATATTGTTATACAGATAAACGCATTAACTCAGATTCTAGATCGGATCAAAGCCGAAGTCACTTTCTAGGGAAACTGAACTGAGATGTGATGGCAGGGGAACGTCAGATTCTAGTGCGTTAGAAACTATACTATCAGATAAGTGCGGCTCGAATGCATTCTTAATGGGGTTTATTACCTAGTAAACGGTTCCCTAACCGATCTGCTTGCTACAATGGAAGAGGCCTTTTTATTAAGAACAGAAGATTGGCTTATAAGCCCTTTGGAAACGCTTTGGTTTCGTTATATAAGAATAAATGTCACATTTGCCTAAACTTGCGAGGCGTGATTTGACAAAATACGAAGATCGGTCGCAGGAGCCTAAACTTTCGAGGCGTGCCTGGACGTGGAACAATCTGGAGATAGGCCATTATAGACATAGCAAGTAGATATGCATTTTTATGCAAATTAGCAATACATTCGCAACGCTAAATTAATATTTAATAAATTTAATTACGCCAAAATCTTAGATTCTTCAGTGCCACTACCACCGGTCAGTTCATAAATGAGCTTATTAAATTATGCGCTAAAGGCGATAATGAGAATCTGATTTAAGGTTTTCTGTATAGTTACTTATCCTCTAATTAAATGAAGTTATAGCAAACTGGTTGTTAAATAATAACCTGTGAGTTACAAAATAGCTCACGCAAATTATTGGTGTTTAAGTAAATTACACATCTTAAATAATTCGTCAAAATAGATCTTATTAATAATGAAAAATGAGTTTTAACTAACGAAGGCAAATCTATATTCTAAATAGCTTGCGTGAAATATACTTTTTCAAATAACTGACAAGATACATATTTTAAATCACTTACGCAAATATAATTCTTAAATAACTTGGGCAAAATCTGCGTTTTAAATAGCATACGCAATATATATGTTAACTAACTTTAGTAAACATTTTCATTTTATATAATCTTTAGAAAAGATGCATTTTAAATAATAGACGCTAAAGATACCTTTTAAATAACTTTTAGCAAAACATTTTCATTTTCAATTAACTGGAGAAAAAGATGCGTTTTAAATAATATACGCAAATATACCTTTTAAATAACTCTAACAAACATTTTCATTTTTAATTAACTTGAGAAAAGATGCGTTTTAAATAATATACGCAAATATACATTTTAAAATAAGTTTATCAAAAGATTTTAAATAACTGGTTCGATTCACTCTAGCACAAATATAATTCAGAAAAGAGTATTAGCTATATTCTTTATATCGCAATATTGATATAATAAAAGTAATTGCTCACTCCCCTCCCCCCAATAATTTATTAACACACCAGACTCCGTTCTGATAAAAACACAGCATAAATCAATAAACATGAACTTAAAATATAAGGATTGCATAAAATGATCGATAAGATAATAATTTAGACATAAAAATTTATAGTATGGTTTTATAGAAATTAGATGTGTGTGATTATTTAAATTATTAATGATCAATGCCTACTTAAAGTTATTAATGATCAAGCAAGAATTGAGTGTGTTCTAAGATTTAAACCATTTTACGATAAACATTTTAGTGGAACATTTAGAGATATTATAAATTATGTGATTTATTTAGCTAGCTTTCATTTAGTATACGTTTTAGTTAGGAAATGTAATATTTTGTAGAAAGGATTTACCGGAAAGTCTTTAAGGTCTTGTTCATTGCGCTTCTCTTTATATTCAGTCAGGCTGGGCTTCTCTTAGGTTTTAGTCTGGATGTAACTTCGTGAATTTATCTCGGTGGCAGCTTTCTCCATTTCTCTGATCAGGAACTATCTGGTTTCTCAGATACAGGTTCTTTCTTACAGTGATGGGCATGGTGGAGGTTTTCTGTCATCGGTAGCCACTCGTGGAAGAGCAAACGGCTGTCTCCTCGTCTCTAGCCAACGGTCATCTTGGTAGCAGCTTGGATGGTAGTTTTTAGATTTAGATTTCTTAACGGCAGGAACAGTCTTATTTAACTTCAGCTCTGGTCACAGCAACAGCAAAAATCAACACGGATTATGATAGATGGATGGAAGAGGCTAGGTTAGAGAGATGGTGGCTATTTTGGGCCCCTTTTTATGCTGTATTTTTGACAGAAGTAACCTCCTACTTTGAGTCTGCCACATCACGAGATGACCAGTTCGAATTAGCCCTTAACCAAATATCCAGTTTAGTAAAATATTAAATATAGCTAAATCTGGACTTGGAAAGACTCTATTGTTTTAATTGACTTCGGTTTTAAAAGATATATTTCCAAGATAAATGGTCACAAGCAATTTGTATAGATTTATGCCTGACTGAATATTATAATTGGTTATACTTTTTAAATAGGTCAAATTTTGGCCAGAAAGGTTTATTTTTGGAACGAAATGTTAAAACTGATAAAACTTTCTGCTTGTAATTTTAAGCAAACAAAAGAATTGAAAATTATCTAACTTGGAAAATATTCAAAATGAATACTGGCTTAAATAATTATTTAGAAAGAATTTTGAAAAATAAGTAATATTATAAATTTAAACTTATTATGCTATGATATAGATAAATTTTAATTATAGTTATGTTTATTCAGTTTTAACAAATCGAACAGACTATGCTCGTATATAAATATTTGAGATTGTAATTTTATATTAATGGGACGATTATATACGCACATACTCGCAATATTATAAGGACAAAGTTTTTAAAATTGAAGAAATACACGCCATCTGAGTACAACAAATATATACTATTATCTTTGATAATAGGTGAAACAGGTGTAACCGTTTCAATATATATATATATACACCGAATACATGTTTGTATTCTATATATATATCAATGTTTAGGTTATTACCTATTATTACACTATAATAAAAAAACAATAACAACTTTCCTCACCCCCCCCCCATAAAAAGATTGGTGCAGTTAATGACAGAATCAGAATTACTAGGAATCATTTCAGCAATCAATAGTATGGAGGCAATATCACAAATCAAAATTTGTGAGTATTTGACCTAGGTTATCTGACAGATTGGCCTTAATATATATAAAGGCCATGAATTTTTTTAATTAATGGCACTAGCAGTGATGCTGTGAAAATTGTTACTTTGCTCTGTTTTGCCATCCAGAGAGTAGTACAGATAATAAATATATTGTGTGAACTATAATTATCTGGAAAGCAGACGTATGAGCAAATTGTGAAGAGTTAAACAATTTATTCAACTCTTACTCATTCAAATACATTATCCAGCTCCATTTTAGAAACAGAAGAAAGACTAAAAATGAGAGTTAAATATTTATTACATAATCTTGTGAGATATGGCTAAGCCATGCCTTTATATTAGTTTCCTTGAAGAAGCTTTTCTTGAGCAGTTGTGTGGATTGGATAATGACCAATTGATTTGTCTTTCAACAAGGCTATTAGATGAAAAGTTGTTCAAAAGTTTTTAATGGAACATGCTAAGGAGTTAAAAATATTCCAGACTGGATACACCTCAGGTACTGATTTTTAAAACTACTAACTCAAATAAGTAAGATAACTCAGCAAAATATATAAACACCACTGTGGAATGATATGCTCCATAGCTCAGCAATGTAAATGCAAAACCTAGAAATGCTGAAACTGTGACATTACAACCTCTTTTACCAAAAGAGGTGTACAGAGCAGAAATGCGACCAAAGCTTCGTAAAAGATATATATATATTTGCAGGTGTAGTTTCCTTAAAAATGCTTCCACTAAAAATATCTACCCATTCATGTTAAGAGACAATTTTTAATAAACCAGTGATCATGGAAATATATAATGCTCTTGAGTATCACTTATGAAGGATTGGAAAAATTAGAAATTCCCATCATCTCTGATAAAAATCAATATTGAAGCTTGAGTTGTGAACAGCAATCCATTCAAGTTACTAGGAGTGGTCCAAGTGACTGTCAAAACATAAAAATACTATGTGTTTTTCTGAAGGTTTGTGATGATGGTATTTTGGATGTATTTTATATTGGACTATTTCCACAAATTAATATTAAGTATTGAATTGCATTAGACAAATTTAATTTTACTTACATATTCCAATTATATTCAACTGTTAGTAGTAGCATACAGGTTATTATATGCACAATGCTTCAAGAGGTAATATTATCCTCTCTTTTTCAGGTGTTGCCAGCCTTACCAGCAACAGTACAATCAAGCCTAAACTATTAGATTCTTGAATATTGAATTTTAAGGTAATGTTCTATCCAACTGAGCCATCTTGTCAAAGACAACAGCCAGTAGAAATTTCATATACTTATCAATGATGTTCCTCCTGATATCTTCAGTTTTTTCTAAGAGCAAAGTTGATTAGTGTTTTTCATACATTATGTATAATATCATAATAGTTTGACTTATGGAGTTATTCACTACTGTTAGATGTCTGGCTTCTTTGAACTTTCTTCTTTGTACCTTTTCTTATCTATCCAATATTTTTGTATTTTGCCAATTAAACATATGTTCATTAGTACATTCATGATCTGCTACTTTAGACACATCTGTTTTCTCTCTTCTAATCATGAGTTTGTGTTCTTGAAAGTGTTTTTCAATGTGACAACTGGTCTTAAAATATACAATCTTCCAAATTCACATAGTATTTCATAGAAGCAGTTTTTTTTTTTTAGCATTTCAAGTTTAGGCTTTGTATGTGTTAGAATTCCTCATAGTGTGGTATGGTTCAAGAAAGCTGTTTTGACGTTATACTGATTTAAGATTTTCCTTAATTTGTCTGCAATTTTTAGTGCATATGGGTACTCTACAGTACCAATAATTGTTTTTTGTTTTGATGGGTATTTTTGTTGTCTATTTAAGATTTTCTTAATAACAACTGATGGATAACCATTTTTCATAAGAATTTGTTCTATACAGATCTTTCTTTTTTCAAATCATTAGTTTCTTATCAAACTTCTTGTAATCTGTTCCATAGTGATAGCATAACTCCATGTTTTGTGTTTCTGGTATGATTGGATGTACAGGTTATGTATTTTCCTGTATGTGTAGGTTTTCTGTAAACTGTACTTTTGAATTTTCCATGAAGGAATCTTGTCACAAGAACATCTAAGAATGCCAATTTTTGTTCTTGTTCTGATTCTATTGTAAGTTTAATTGGATGGGATATGTTGCTGATGCATTTCCATAAAGTTTGTAGCAGAGCTTCACCATGTGACCATACAAAAAATGTATCATCAACATAATGAATCCAAACTTTATAGTCTTTATGGTTGTGGTTTCACATTCTACCATGTAAATATGGATCTCTGCCATTGCATATTGTTAATGGAAACAAACTCAATCATAGGTAGAGAACAGTTCTAACCACTAAGAATCAAAATCTGCATGTTTAAAAAAATCAGCATTGAGAATGAAATATATTTATGAAAAATTAACCTGGAAAATAAAAATATCACCCAGTGAAGCTGCATGAAAGAGCAACACAGATCATCACAAAGCCCTGTAAGAAAAAAATAGATAATGCAATCAGTTTACAAAAGCATTGTAGCTCCTATGAAAAGTTCACATTGGGTTACACCTAAAATGTATGGGTCAGAATCTGCTGTGACTATAGCACCACTGAAAATAAACAAGAAAAAATCTATATCCAGTACCTAATGTATGTAACTTCTGCCACTAATGAAGAAAGCTGCATACTTTGTGAAATTAGATCTTAACAGTTCTTTCCATCAGATTCCAGAAACCAAAAGAGCACAGAGATATTAACAATTATCACTCATACCAATCTTTTTAAATGGGTTTATCACTGCTTCAAATACATTTTAAATGAAAGTACACACATTACTAAGAGGTATGAAAAGGCTAATCCTGGGATTTGTTAATAATTTGATAATGGCAATCTCAGTATTGGCACTATGTGAAAGAATAATGGAAGTCTGCATCTAGCTTTCAAACTTTTGGAGCCCAGCTAAATTCAGAAAATACATATGGCTGGCCACACCAGGACACAGTAATATGTAAATCACAACATTTATCAATGTAAAAGTGTTTTTGGCTAAGCTTTAAATTTGAATCTTCAAGGTGGAGTCAACCTAGACTGGATTCAAAAAATGGACACACTTTTTCTCTTTGACTGATGAGTTAAATGTTGATTTGATTTATACTATCAAATATATCAGTCTAGATTTGAGCAGGTTTAGTTTTATATTGTAATGCAGACCACTATAACCATTATCATGATCAGGCCACACTTGGTACAAATGTAACTGCTTATTAGCCCAATACAATAGTGAATACAATACAATATTATGAATACAATACTGAGCTATATTCTCAGTTTAAAGCCTTTTTATTACCATGTTAACTCCACTCAATAATATTTCCTGCTCATCATATGGATATAACCCATGTTACCTAAGGAAGCTAAAAAATGTATTAGTCCTGGCCAGTTATATTATTAAAAATTCAGAACAGCACCACTAGTAGTACCTGGGTTTAAATTTATATCTTTTGGAAGAGATATTGATAGTACTGGTTCTTAGCTTTGAGATTCATGGAACCCATTGATAATGTTGCACTATTTTAGTTACCTTGATTAAATGCATAAATGAAAAGTGAACAAAAACAGATGTAAAAATATCCATTTTATTTCAGGTAGTAACAAGCAAGTTGTCTTCATATCTTTTCAAACAATTGTTATTACAGCTTTTGACAAGGCATATGCATCAGTAGGTAATACTAATATTACATTATTATTTCTTTTTCTTTAAATTAAATAAATGCACATGCTAACAAATATATTTTATTATTCAGATCTCGCATCAAGGTTGAAATTATATACATGAATAATAATATTGATATTAGAAAATAAATAATACATACATACATATAAAAAAAGTAGAAAATATAAATAAACATCTTATTCTAAAATAAACACATATAAAATATTTAGAGTATGTGGATTAATATAAAAAAAAAAATTAATATTCTTTCGACTTTTGTCTTGTACTTTATATTTTTTCAGTAAAACATACCAATACAAAAAACTAATACTTTGTTCCAGCGATTTTAATCCCACATGATAATCATTTCTTATTAAAGCAAGCAAAATGCTCCATACAGTATTTCCACTCCATTGATTACTCTGGCTTGCACTGAGTGGCAATACTATATGGAGAGTTTTGCGATTTTAATTTCTGGGATAATTTTTCTTAGTTCACATTTCTTCACAGTGTTTTAAAAATATATTTCTTATTTATTCATAGAGTTTTAAAATGTATTTACTATTTGTTTATGGAGTTTTAAAATGAGTTTTCCATTTGTTCATAAAAGTTTAAAATGAGTTCTCAATCCACTTGTGATTAAACAATTTTATCCATATAGTTTTATTAAAAAAATGTGAATTTTTCCAATTACAATGGGTCATGATATTTATTTTGATAATCAGTTTGTAGGGGTAAGGCACACATAAGTGTTCATGTATGATAGAGCTAGAATAAAGCAATTAAGATTGTTTTTTCAACCTAGGTCATGCAGGTTGAATTGCTTTATTTTTTTTTTTCCATAAAACACAATGTAGTTGGGAATGGACCACAAAAGTTTCCTTAGCAGATCATTTACTTAAAATTTGTTATACATATATACAAAACCATCATGTATTTGATTTATAATACACACTTTTTGATTTTCCAATTTCTAGTGCATATATATTGTAACCGTCGGAATTGTCGAATGCTGTATTCCACTTCAATTGAAGAAAGAAAGGCCCAAAACGTTAGTGCCAATTTGTAACTGACTGAATTGATGGATGAAGGTGATGGTTAGGATGATCAATCTGATCTGATAAAAAATCTAAAAATCCAATATAAATTAATCTGGTCTAGCTCAATCGGGTCACCATTATATAATAAACCATCACAAAGCACAAATAATCTCTTTTAAAGTTTCATTTACCTAAGCTATATGTAAAATGAAGAGATAATGCGACCATCTGCTCCAGACATCAACAAATCCGTCACAATTACAATATAAATTGCATAGAGCAGTGAAACCAACTACTATTGCCCTAAACAATAATATAGGATTAGGTTAATTACTTGATTGGCAATCTAATCAAAACCAAATCCCATTAATAACTAACATAGACTCCAACACATATATATTTTATTAGCCTGTTAATTATTATAGTAATAATTTAACTCTACTTTATTATTTAAAGATGTTGCTTTTATAAATCAATGGAAAAGCTTCTAAGTACCTGTAATAGCACTTTACAAAACATTTGTTTTGCAAACAGACATTATTTAAATAACAAAACAAAATAATGCTTGAACCCAAATATGCATATATCTATTTTAGCAAACGCTAAATAGAAAGATAAACACTCGTGTTAATAAGCGATATACAATTTTTTTTTATATATTTTTTTTTTTTTCTATTTTCTGTGGGTATCAACTGGTTTTATTATAATCTTATAAACATTTTGAAAATTTATACATTCACTTAAATGTTTACACAAACTAATGGACGTCGCTGATCTACCCATAAGCTACAAAATAATCTATAAATAACTCACAAACATCTTTCAACAAAATGATGTTTAATTAGTACTTCGCTTAGGTTTAAAATAGAATACTTCATTGGAGTTTAATATCAACACTCTATTAGCTCATTTCTAACTTTACAATGTCCAATCACATTATATAAAAGACATATAGAGCTTCTATTAGATGTTTATTAACCTGTGAGCCTTAATACAACTTGTTTGAAAATTTTAAACAATTGAGTAAAATTGATTGATAACAATTAAAACATATGATTATATTTGATATTTATATAGATTGAAATAATATTCAATTGAATCGGTCAATGAAATTTATTCTCTTCATGTTATAAGAGTCTAAGAAAATATCCAAGACGAATTATTCCAAACTAAACGATAAAGTATAATTTAGATCTTTGTGACGGAATCAGACAAACATGAAATGATTGACTTTGTACTATTAACTAAGATAAATGATAATATGTATGTATAATATTCGCATGCAAATATAAATATGAAAATTATATAGAAACAAAATAAATTTACTAGTAAGCTAAACATACCTTATCTTATATTCCAATTTGCTTACCAAGCTGAGCCTGAATTCCGCTACTTAAATAGCTACGCCGTCTTACGCAATCCAAATAAGACAAAATAATTAAACTAGTCTTGATATTCAAATTAACTCAATTTATTAGATTATAAGAAAGAAAATTGACAATATTCATGATAGAATACATCCGAAATGACTTTATATTTTAGATGGGTTGATTAAATAAAATGATCATATTGCTATGTGTTTCTCTATATACGTGTTGCAATAACAATAACGACACAAACAAAAAAAAAATAAATGAATAAATGACGGGAAAGGCCCCTAGATATTTTACTAAAATAAAGTTTACATATAACCTATACCAAAATGTGAAATAGGAGGATATCAAAATCTATTTGTTTATCAAAATAATTACGGATAAATGAATATGAAATAGAGAATATTTTGAGCCTCTCCGATCATTTTCATCTAATAACTTATACCACTTTTAGATAATAAAAAAAAATCATCATATTTTTACTACATAAAAAAAAATATATAACACACGTACATTTTATATAACAAAAAAAAAATCATACCATATATTTATAAATCAGTTCGTTCACTGTTTACTGGTCTATCGATCGACCTCAATCATAGTGTATAGAAAAGTTTCTCCGTCAGAAATGGTAATCGTAAACCCTGCAATACTTTATTAAAAAGTTTCATTTTCCATTTTTTTCCTTTTTCCTTTTTTTTTTCTTTTCTCCTTTCTCTTCTCTCCTGAGGATGTGAGTGCCCTTTGACTATTCCCATTATGAGGTGAAGTGATCCATTGGGTTCCTGTTCCGATGTTTATGCAAATCCATTTTTTTTTTTTTTATTTTTACTTCATAGGTTTCTTCTTATTTTTTTTTTTTTTTTACATTGTTGCCGCCTTCCGAGACTCCCTTTCCACTGCCCGCTGAATGATTGAACGGGCAGACAATTCCTTTATTTTTTCATGTTTTATAGTTTTACATCCAAAATATTAAAAAAAAAATTCATTTTTTTTTTTTTTTTTTTAAAGACACGGAAAATAAATCTGTCCTTTACTATTGCAAAATGATAAAGCTTGTGTGTCCTGTTATCTTCTGAAACGTCATTTTTATATGTTCTCTTTCTGGCGTTGTCTTATCCTGGCGACCACACACGGTTATAGATAAGAAGATACGTGAAGATTAAATCCAAATTCGATTACAATTTTTTTTTTTTTTTTTTTTTTTAATATTATTTTATAAACCAAAATACAAAATTGATATAATAACCTTTTAAATTATTGATACACATCAATGATTTACACCTATCTATATACTTCCCTTTAATAATAATATTTTTATAAAAAATCTATAAATAAAATGTACACAACATATATGTAAACATTAAACTGTATGTAATAATGTTACTATGGTGTCTGCATTCATATCTGAAAAGTATAAAATAATATCAATCCGATTTAGTTAAATTTATATTATGCTGAATTGTTTACTATGTTTTTCTTTTCTTTTCTTATTTTTTTTTTTATATATATATACCTGGATCATCAATTTGAACACTCACAACATCTCCCCTCTACAGAGAAAAAAAAAAATAACAACGACGCCTTTTTCCTTCCCTCTCTAAAATCATTAAACGTCTTAATCTCTGCACAGAGAAACATCTACCACTTCCATTTGCCTTGATTTTAATATCATTTGAAATGTTGGTAAAAAAAAATCTAAAATATCTTATTCCTATAGAAGAAATGTGGAATTCGTTCATTCCATTTATGCTTGACTAATTGGTTCACCTATACGTATATATATTTCCCCTTTCTTTTTTTTTTTTTTTTTTAATAATCAAATTATTACATCTTTATATTACTATCTACAACTTTCTGGACAACAATGCTTTAAAATTAGAGTCAAACAAGAAAATCATTTAGTATTTGCTTCATACAAGCTAAATGTATTATGGAACAAAATTCATTTATAAGCCAAATATTATTAGTTACTTTCTAATAATCATATATTTTCATTGCATTTTTAAAATATATACATATTCACTATTTTGTTTTCTTAAAACTCAACAATAGCTTTTATTATTATTTCCTTTAGACATATCTGTAGTTCACTTCAGTGATACTACTATGGGCCTAAATTTTAAACATTCAATCTTGTCATAAAGTGAGAATGTAAATTTAGTTATTTAATATCCCATATTTATTCAATTCCTGCCTTGGACATTGAAAATATCAACCTTTAAAGTCACTTTTCCTATAAAACAATCTAAACAAATGAAACTTAACTCATACAGTGAGCCGGAGATTCAAAACAACAGAGATATCCCACTTTTAAATCACTTCTAATACTAAAGTAAATCGACTAAATGTTAATTAAATCTAATTTTAATTTCTGGAGGATCTGACAACTACTTTACAAACCAATCTGTGCTCTACATTGATGCTAATCAGGGACATTTATGTTTGAATAGCTTTATTTTATACAGGTTAGGGAAACTACTAAACATTTCTCTTTAAAATTATAACTCATATTAACAGATAAATCCTGCCATCAAGGATTTCTTCCTACCTGCTAACGAATAATAATAATAAGTCGGGACATCTGTCGACTTCAGACTTCAATATAATCTTATATAGAGTTACGAGCCACAACACACATCTATAGTTCTGTCAACTTCCTCAAAGAAAAGACTTAACCATACAAATATTTACAATTCACAAATAGCACAGACATTAAAATCTTACACTCTATATCTCCAATGTATTAAATAACACATTCACCATCATCAGTCAATTCCACAAGGTTTAATTTTAAACAGTACTTGCATACTATACAATGAAAATTTTCAAAAGTACTTTGACTATAAATATTTCTCACTATTACTAATGACTTCTGCTCATAATAATAACTATCATAAGACATACTAATAAAGTTACTTTAGTGAATGTCTTCTTATTTAATTGGGTGGGGCTGCTGGTTTTAAGCTTCGGGCATTGAAGGTACCTTTTTCACCTTCTGGGGTTTCTATGAGAAATGCATTCTCCCCCACTTTTCTTTTTATTTGGAATGGTCCCTCATACACATTCAAAAACTTTTTGAATTTATAATTCTGCGGGTCACTGACTTGGGGAGTTCTTACAAATACAAAATCTCCTACTTTAAATCTACAAGGCTTATGAGAGGCGTGGGTAATTCTTTTCTGTCCCATCTCTCTCAAATTCTGGCTAGCCTTTGCTAAGTCATGATCATAATCTACTTTTTCTTCAGTTATAATCGGTAATGGTGTTTTAATTAATATAGGCTCTCTATATCCAAAATGCAAATACATTGGGGTGTATTTAGTGGATTCATTCTGTGTTATATTTATATAGTGAATGACATCCTTTAATTTATTCACCCATACACGGTGGTTGCTTCCTAGGTATACCCTAAATAATCTACCCAGCTCACGCATAATTCTTTCACATGGGTTAGATTGAGGGTTCCTAATTGAACACAGAATATGTTTTATACCCTGCCGTTCAATCCAACCTTTCCACTCCTTAGATAGGAATGATGTAGCATGGTCTGTCTCAATGGCAACATAGGGATTTCAGAATCGATTTCAGCAATCTTATTATAAAAATTTTCAGAGATAAGGGAAATTTGACTCCCTGAATCAAGTAAAGCCCTTACTGATGTACCTTGAATAACTATAACAATTTCTGGACAATAATTAAGGGTATAACTTTCCAAATCCCTATCATAATCATTATCTTCTGTTTCAAAATTTATTGATTCCAAATAACTAAAAATATCATGGCTCCCCAAATTCACTATACTATGAGGCTCCCGCAGTGAGGAACATTCCAACGAGGCCATTTTTAATTTAAAGGTTTAGTCTTAGGCCTAGCCCCTAGCATTTTCACAGGTGTGTTCTGTGATGTGCTGACAGGATAACTTCCTGCTGCACATGCACCCTTTTCTGCTCTATCATAACCTTTGGGATTGGTCCTGTTTGTATTTACTGGTGCTAAAGATTTGGCATATTTAGTGCCTCTATAATACCTATCATTTCTATTATCTAAGGTCCTTCTATTTCTATAACATTTAATGGGAGAAACATTGTAAGTAGGATCATTTCTGTGGTGTTTATGACTACTCCCTGTAGGTGCTTCACTTGCCTCAAGTGATCCAAGTATATCGGACACCTCTTCAACAGTATGCCTATCAGCAGCAATCAGAGTTTGCTCAATATGGCGTGGCAGGTTTCTCCTAATGATACGAATTATTTGGTTTTCCGACAACGGATATGCGGTCAGCATTTTCAATTTTGCTGTCTGCATCCGGAAAAATTGAGTCAAGCTACCCTTGCTAACACTATATTTATCTTGGCTAATCTGGTGCCTAATATTGTCCTGTTTATCTTCCCCCCAAAAACCATTCAACAATATATATTTAAAATCCCCATATGTTTCGGGCTTATTAAACAAGGACTTCCACCAATGTTTGGCAGATGCACTCAAATGATTACTAGCCACTGACAATTTTTCCATTTCACTTAATCTACTTAATGAGAATAGCTCTTCCAGTGCGCTTAGATACTCTATAGGGTTTTCATCATAATCACCCTTGAAGACTTTGAGCTGAATAAACCTTGCTATGTTTCCATCTATCTTTTCTCTCTTAACTTCTTCTGGGCTATGTATTAATTTATTATTTTCATCCCCATACATTGATAGTATATCATGATCACTTCTATTTAACTTATTTTCTGTGGTCAAATATTGATATGGTTTATCCTTTAGACTATCATTACCCTTTACCATAGTATCCTTTATTCCTACTATTTTATCTTCCAACATTATAGATATCCTATGATCGAGATTTATTTCCTGTTCTTCCAAATGCCTGCTTATTTCTTGTTTTAGTATCTTGCTATTATCTTTCATTTCATTATAAACCTCATCTTGATTTTTAGCATACTTTTCTAACTGTTGCAATGATGATTGGTGACTATCTAGTCTATCCTTTAAATCGTCTAACTCTCTTGCCTTCCCTTGCTCAATATTGCTTAACTCTTCTTGGACACCTAGTAGACTATTCTGCGATTCTGTATACACTTTCTGTAATTTCTTTATTTCATTATCAGCCCTATTATGTTTCTTGCACACCTCTTTATATTCAACTTTCATCTGGCTTTGAAGATCCTTAACTTCTAGCTTAAGATTGTTTACTTCTACTTTTGAAGCCTCTTGACCATCCTTGTAAGCTTTCTCAAATTTTGTGTACTTTTTCTCTAATTCTTTGTACCCAACTTTACAATTTTTAACTTCCTCATTCAAGTTTTCAAATCTATTTTCTAATCTTTCTTGTGATTTATTTAACTGGTCCCTTAACTCATTAAATCTGCTATCACATTTACTATCAGATTTTTTTAATTGAGCATCTAAGTCATATTTTAATTCCTCAAACTTTGCATTAGTAGCATTTAGCTCTATTTTGCATAAGCCAATTGTAATATTTACCTCCTCTCTAAATTCTTTGTTTTCTTTAATCATATCACCCAGTTTATTATTCATGTCTTCTCTTAACATTTGATTATCTCTACTCATATCACTAAATTTATCATTTATTTCACTACTTATATCTTCTCTTAACTTATTATTATCTCTGCTCATATCACCAAATTTATCATTTATATCACCAAACTTGGCATTTATACCTTCAAATTTATTATTCATATCACTTTTCATATCATTCATATTTTCCATTAATTCTTTTAGAATTGGATACAAATTTCCTTCAGGTTTTGATAATTTTTCTTTCTTATGGCTTTCCATTTTTATTTTCTATTTCTGTCAAATATAATATCTCTATTTTAAATAAATTGCGAAATATTTTACTTTTATTTATTCTTACATAAAACATATCTATCCGTTCAATCCTGCGGCTGCGAACAAAATCCCCAAAGAACGACAACAACAAATATTTTAATATCTTATTTAAACCCATGATATAATATAATCAACTATATAACTCCACCAATGCATATAAAAATAATACTATGTTTTAGCATCCATATGAGACTCAAACTTGGGTCTTTAATTGGTTATTTCGGCCCGACGTTGATGCGCCATTTTGTAACCGTCGGAATTGTCGAATGCTGTATTCCACTTCAATTGAAGAAAGAAAGGCCCAAAACGTTGGTGCCAATTTGTAACTGACTGAATTGATGGATGAAGGTGATGGTTAGGATGATCAATCTGATCTGATAAAAAATCTAAAAATCCAATATAAATTAATCTGGTCTAGCTCAATCGGGTCACCATTATATAATAAACCATCACAAAGCACAAATAATCTCTTTTAAAGTTTCATTTACCTAAGCTATATGTAAAATGAAGAGATAATGCGACCATCTGCTCCAGACATCAACAAATCCGTCACAATTACAATATAAATTGCATAGAGCAGTAAAACCAACTACTATTGCCCTAAACAATAATATAGGATTAGGTTAATTACTTGATTGGCAATCTAATCAAAACCAAATCCCATTAATAACTAACATAGACTCCAACACATATATATTTTATTAGCCTGTTAATTATTATAGTAATAATTTAACTCTACTTTATTATTTAAAGATGTTGCTTTTATAAATCAATGGAAAAGCTTCTAAGTACCTGTAATAGCACTTTACAAAACATTTGTTTTGCAAACAGACATTATTTAAATAACAAAACAAAATAATGCTTGAACCCAAATATGCATATATCTATTTTAGCAAACGCTAAATAGAAAGATAAACACTCGTGTTAATAAGCGATATACAAACGTTTTATTAGAAAGATAAACATTTTGAAAATTTATACATTCACTTAAATGTTTACACAAACTAATGGACGTCGCTGATCTACCCATAAGCTACAAAATAATCTATAAATAACTCACAAACATCTTTCAACAAAATGATGTTTAATTAGTGCTTCGCTTAGGTTTAAAATAGACTACTTCATTGGAGTTTAATATCAACACTCTATTAGCTCATTTCTAACTTTACAATGTCCAATCACATTATATAAAAGACATATAGAGCTTCTATTGGATGTTTATTAACCTGTGAGCCTTAATACAACTTGTTTGAAAATTTTAAACAATTGAGTAAAATTGATTGATAACAATTAAAACATATGATTATATTTGATATTTATATAGATTGAAATAATATTCAATTGAATCGGTCAATGAAATTTATTCTCTTCATGTTATAAGAGTCTAAGAAAATATCCAAGACGAATTATTCCAAACTAAACGATAAAGTATAATTTAGATCTTTGTGACGGAATCAGACAAACATGAAATGATTGACTTTGTACTATTAACTAAGATAAATGATAATATGTATGTATAATATTCGCATGCAAATATAAATATGAAAATTATATAGAAACAAAATAAATTTACTAGTAAGCTAAACATACCTTATCTTATATTCCAATTTGCTTACCAAGCTGAGCCTGAATTCCGCTACTTAAATAGCTACGCCGTCTTACGCAATCCAAATAAGACAAAATAATTAAACTAGTCTTGATATTCAAATTAACTCAATTTATTAGATTATAAGAAAGAAAATTGACAATATTCATGATAGAATACATCCGAAATGACTTTATATTTTAGATGGGTTGATTAAATAAAATGATCATATTGCTATGTGTTTCTCTATATACGTGTTGCAATAACAATAACGACACAAACAAAAAAAAAATCAATGAATAAATGACGGGAAAGGCCCCTAGATATTTTACTAAAATAAAGTTTACTTATAACCTATACCAAAATGTGAAATAGGAGGATATCAAAATCTATTTGTTTATCAAAATAATTACGGATAAATGAATATGAAATAGAGAATATTTTGAGCCTCTCCGATCATTTTCATCTAATAACTTATACCACTTTTAGATAATAAAAAAAAATCATCATATTTTTACTACATAAAAAAAATATATAACACACGTACATTTTATATAACAAAAAAAAAATCATACCATATATTTATAAATCAGTTCGTTCACTGTTTACTGGTCTATCGATCGACCTCAATCATAGTGTATAGAAAAGTTTCTCCGTCAGAAATGGTAATCGTAAACCCTGCAATACTTTATTAAAAAGTTTCATTTTCCATTTTTTTCCTTTTCCTTTTTTTTTTTTTTTTTTTCTCCTTTCTCTTCTCTCCTGAGGATGTGAGTGCACTTTGACTATTCCCATTATGAGGTGAAGTGATCCATTGGGTTCCTGTTCCGATGTTTATGCAAATCCATTTTTTTTTTTTTTTTTTACTTCATAGGTTTCTTCTTATTTTTTTTTTTTTTTACATTGTTGCCGCCTTCCGAGACTCCCTTTCCACTGCCCGCTGAATGATTGAACGGGCAGACAATTCCTTTATTTTTTCATGTTTTATAGTTTTACATCCAAAATATTAAAAAAAAAATTCATTTTTTTTTTTTTTTTTTTAAAGACACGGAAAATAAATCTGTCCTTTACTATTGCAAAATGATAAAGCTTGTGTGTCCTCTTATCTTCTGAAACGTCATTTTTATATGTTCTCTTTCTGACGTTGTCTTATCCTGGCGACCACACACGGTTATAGATAAGAAGATACGTGAAGATTAAATCCAAATTCGATTACAATTTTTTTTTTTTTTTTTTAATATTATTTTATAAACCAAAATACAAAATTGATATAATAACCTTTTAAATTATTGATACACATCAATGATTTACACCTATCTATATACTTCCCTTTAATAATAATATTTTTATAAAAAATCTATAAATAAAATGTACACAACATATATGTAAACATTAAACTGTATGTAATAATGTTACTATGGTGTCTGCATTCATATCTGAAAAGTATAAAATAATATCAATCCGATTTAGTTAAATTTATATTATGCTGAATTGTTTACTATGTTTTTCTTTTCTTTTCTTATTTTTTTTTTTTTTATATATATATACCTGGATCATCAATTTGAACACTCACAATATATACATGAACTGATAGCTTTCACAATAAAAAAAAACATCAGTGAGTCCACACTATTTTGCAGCATATTTTTTCTAAAATGTAGACTAAACTTTTTATTGAAAGCCCTTTTTATAGCTTTTCAAACATTATTACAAGGTGTTTATTAATAAATAGCGTAACAAAATCCAATGCTTGATTTTTAAAAAGCTAAGAAATAAAATAACATATTGATTAATCACCATCAAAAATAGAAAAAGTGAAAATAAAAAATAGAAAAAGTGAAAATAAAATAAAATATTATTAGATATATATAATACAAACATTCTGAAATTCCACATTTTTATAATTGAAACTTAGTTAAAATTTTTATCATGAAGTTGATAACTTTAAGAAACAGTTTCTTTTCCTTTTTTCATTTTACCAAATTTATTTTATAAACTAGTTTATTTTTTATCTGTTTTTGAATAGAAATATTTTGTTTGAGATGAACAGTGAAGAAACTCACATGCTCATAATCAAACTGCTATTAATTATTAGTGATAATTTAACCCTTTATTTAAGTTTAAACTTAAAATATTGTTAATTGTTAGCTTTCCTATTTGCCATTTACAGTTAATGCTTAAATGTAGCTATACATAGGTACAATATATAACATAGAAAATAAACATTTACTAAAATTGAAATAAAATACTAGTTTTCTAATTATAGTTAATTACATCATCCCATTATGTTCAGAATACAATCAACTATCACTTACATAATACAAATCGCCATGAATCTGATAAAATTTATCAAAAGATTTTAATACTTTTCACATTTCAATGAAAGAAATTTGGGCTCTTCAGATATAAAGTTGGTAAACTGATAAAAAGCTTTTCATGTATATAAGTAAAATACAAATGTTATGCTTTACTTGCAACTATGTAAAAAATGACATCATACCAATTTTTCACACATGTGCAGATATGCACATTCAATATATATATATATAGCTGAAACAGAACATATATCTGAAGACTAGGAGAATTGTAAACTACATTTTCATAAGTTTCCTTTTCTTTAATATATAAAAGCTAATATTATATTAAATATTTAAGAAGAAAAAATATTTTTTTAAAAAAAAACACCATTTTTGATTAATAAGTTAGAATCTTTCATTTCTCCTTTTTCTCAGCCAAAAATTGTTTGAATTCATTTAAACTCCATATTATTATTTTAAAATATTTTTATTATAAACTAGTAAATGGTAACTTGCCTATTAGAGAAAGCAGATTAAGTGATTTTGAAAAGTTTAAATTATTAATTTTGTTAATTAATGAAATATTAAAAACTATAATTTTTAAATACCATTTCTGTGTATTTTAATTATCTTTAATCTACTTTCTACTGGAGAACTTAATGTATTTATGTATATATATATTAATTTATTAAGTGCAAGCAGATGCTATAATAATAATGTGAAAGACTGAAACTTTTGACAGATGCACCTTAAAAATGCTTATATGACAGCCAATCAGATGTAATAATGACTGCACAAGGCAACTCTCAATTCAAAACACAAGGCAGAGATTTTACGAGAAAAGGGTTTCTCATAAAATCTCTGCCTTGTGTTTTGAATTGAGAGTTCCCTTGTGCAGTCATTATTACATCTGATTGGCTGTCATATAGCATTTTTAAGGTGCAACTGTCAAAAGTTTCAGTCTTTCACATTATTATTGTATTTATGTATGTAAAATTTCTATTCAAAGCTTAGAATCTAGACAATAGAGTATTATAATTAAGACATGGTAGTAGTAGTTTGTCACTGCTTATTACAAGGGTCTCATATCTCTTTCTGATAGCAATATCACCCACCTTTAATGGGGTCTGATAGTTTATTATATAATACAAAAAAAATTTCTACTAAAATTTATTAATAATTATATAAAGCTAAAACTTTAGTACATGTGCCTTGAGTGCTTAATTTTAGAAATAGTAGACTTAATCAGTGAAGAATTTATTAGTTTCATGCTCCCAAATCAAAATGCTTTAGATTTGCCTATATAATTAAGAAAAATAGGTTAGAGGTAAGAGGGGTCCCTCTTATCTTTATAAAATCGAATCTCGTGTTATGATTTGTAGAGGTCTCTCTTGCTAAAATTAAGCACTCAAGGCGCATGTACTAAAGTTTTAGCTTTTTCATACACAATGTTATAAAAAATTTAACTGAAGTTTATGATTTATATTTCTAAATATAAAATGCTTGAACAGACTGTAGTAAGGAGAGTTGCAATTCATGTTGAGCAGAAATCAATAACTGGTTATGATATGAAATTATGATATGAGTTATTCCAAAGTGCCTTTAGACAAAGAACTTAGTATTTGATGTAGATCTATTATAAAGTATTAAAAAAGGCCTTTAGGTAGAATTAGTGTACTAATCTGCTACGCCTATAATTTGAGATTGAGATCTAAATTGAGCAAAATTTGGAAAGATTTCAGATTGTAAATGGGCTTAGATTTTTTTTTTTCAGAAAGTTATCTAGCTAGGCATTAAATATTGATCAGTAAATGGGTATCTAATTATTGATAGTCAAAAAAAATCCAAGAATTACAAGCATGTAAACTATCCTCCTAATGCCATGGACCAAATTAGACTCAAAACATTTTTCAAGTTCCAAGCAGGCTTAGAATTTTTTTGCAGGATTTGACTTATAAAAATCTAGCCATTTGATTATTAGTCAATAAATAAATATTCCTACATAAGGAACAAAACCACTACTTCTTGGTCGGCCATTTTTTTATTGATCTTTTTAGCATAGCTGTTGGAGAAGCCTTTCGAAATTTAAAGACTACTTTATTTACGTTTATTACTATTATATTTATTATTATATTGATTAGAAATTAAAGCGTATATACTGTTTAAGAATGTGGTGCGTTAAAATGTAGAAGGTGGTGGATTAAAATATAGAATATGTCACTCAACTTGAAATATAATTTTATTTCATAAAAAACATATATATATATCAGAAAATATATCTCGAATAAAAAAATATGTAATAGTAATAAAATATCAGTTGTTTTTTTTTTAAATAATATATATATATTTGTATTAGTAAACGCTTTTTTTTCTTTCTATATTTTCAAGAACTTGCTAAGACAATGACATTTTGATTAGATTAAATGTTTAAATCAATCAGACAAGACTGTGTTCGGATCATCTTAATTGGTAAGTTTTAAGATTAAATGAAAGAGTAAATGCGATCGACTTGTGGTTTAGTTTGATCCACTGATTATAACGTAAAGTAACGAATCTAAACGAACGTTGTCTGGGCTTATTTAACCAGAAAACTTACTAATCACTAGTTATGAGCGAGTCAAAATTTCCAAGAATTTTAAATGTCACTCTGGGTAAATGAAAGAAGAATGCGACAGAACATGCAAAATCATTAAATACTTCAAAGAATTCTGTTAACAGAAAACAAACAAAAATGTCTTAGTAATCAGCCTTTACATGTTAATGGATCAAAACCGAACTTAATTGAAAGTTAAAATTAACCTTTTAAAATAAAGCTTCTATCTAAAATAAAACATTTACTGTTAAATAAAAAATAAATTTAAAAATTCTCTTCATATGCATAGTTAATAAAGTTATTTATAAATATTTCTTATTTCTTCGCCATCTTTTTTTCTGTGTAAATATTAATGAAGTACAATGTTAATATTTCATGTACTTTGATATAATTCTGCTTCTATATATTTTATCCTTCTTGAAATATATATTTTTAAAATAGCTAATCCTTAAATTGTTTCAAATATATATATACACGCAAGCATTTGTAAGAATACACATATATTCATATATTCATTTAATATATAACCAATCAATAAAAGAATACAAAAGATCGTGTCTATTCCCATCTAAGGAATCGTTAACTATTCATGAAACAAAACCACAATTATGCCTTGTTAATTTCAGGCTTAGAAGCTAATAAATATACACTATTATAGTTAGATCTGGCTCATTTTTGAGACCTATGGGCTGTTAAATCTGCATAACACACACACATATATATATATATTACAAATAATAAAAAGTATAATATTAAACTTAAGCTAGTTTCAATCCCTAATTGTGTTGGGTTTGAAATCATTCAGACTCAGACTCCCAAATTATGTCTTATTACACTTGAGAATGATTATTTATTTGCTAATGACTAGCAGGTGACCATGTACAAGGTGGAGTGATTGTAACCTAAAATGTAATCTTATTTGATTATAGCCATGGATAATGATTGAACTGAAGTTCACATTATGTACTAATCTTAATACAAATGCAATCATATTTGCTAATCAACATCCACCTCACATATATATTATTATTCTGATATTTAGACATTTAACTTAGCTCTGTCAGAACTTCTACATTAAAATATATTCTATTCTTAGAAATATATAAAATACTCATCTGTGAGATGACAAATTGGTGAAAAACAATATTTAAAAAATAATAATTGTTTTACTTACAACAAAAAGTATAAAATAATATCACTTCTCTTATGTTTAATATAGATATATATATATAATTAATAAAATGAAATATATTTGACAAAAAACTATTTAGAATGGATCTGATTGATCTGAGAAATCATACAAGTGTATAATAGCTAAACTTATTTGCTTAAATTATTAAAAGTTTCCCCAAACTTGCTTGATCTAACACTCCCTAGATTAAAAATAATTATTAACAAATCTTATGCAATTTAAAATGAATGTTTTTTTTATTATTTTCATATCACATGTGAACTTAGCCATATGATTAAAAAAATGTATTAAAATTGACTTGACAGGAAAATGAGTCTTTTGCAAACTAAATTATTTTTCATATTGTAAGCAATGTTATTATTTATTTAATAAAGTCATTTAAAATGATCTTACCAAATTTTACTTTGCTTTGCTCATCAGTTAATGAATATGTGCATATTCCTTTTTTTTCCATATTTAAGATATTAAATATCAACCTAACATTAAGGTCTCCATGCATTATTTATGTATTAACATGTGTTTTATGTATAAATAGTAAAACTAGCAGACTATAATAATTTTAATCATGTTCAGATAAATGCTTAATATGTATGTTCCTCTTTTTTGGGACATTCCTCTTGTAACCCATGATTTATTTCTTCTTTGACTTGTTTTATTTTTTAAAATAAATATTGTGTTTTGATACAGTGATGCAAATAAATCTGACAATGCTAGGTGTAATTAGGTGTGTTTTTGGTCTTTGAGCATCATACATGAGTCCAACACCCAACTGGATCCTTACTTATCCATGGTAAATAAATATGAATCTAATTGATAAAAAATCATCTTCATGGCTATTAATTTTTTAGCTGTACAAACTATTAAACTTCATAAAACTATGGCTGATTAAAAAATATTTTTATTTGATCAGCAACAGCCAAAATTTCCATACCAATTTGTATGACAATAAAGAAAAACAAAAAGCTTTTATAAAATGCTTTTTTTGTCTATTTAATCTGCATTCATTTTTATTAACATTTAATATCTTCATAAATAAATAATTTTATTTTTAATTAACATTTAATATCTTTGAAAAATAAGTAATTTTATTTTTGAGTCATTATTTCTTTCAAATTTTTTTTAAAATTTATTATCTCATTAACATTTGCTTTTAAAAAAATAAACCTTTCAAAAGTTTTAAATCACATAATCCTTTTTACTTATTTTTATATTTTATATGTGTGACTTACATCAAGGAGGTTACATTTTCCCCTCCTTCACTAATAAATAAAACAGAATTGATTCAGAGTTAAACATCAAATGATTTTCTTTCAACTCTTGACTTTTCTTCTTAACTTATAATAATATCACACATAGCTGCACTTTTTTAAAAGCAGAATTACAAGATAGTATTCTTAATAAAAAAATTGTCATCTTTGGTATAAGTGTTTTTTTTCCATACTTAATATTTATAAATTTTTCTGTGGACAGATTGAATTCTGAGTTAATTATTAGATTTGATCAGTCAATCACAATGCTAGAATAGACAAAAAATGCATCTCATTATTAGTATACAATGCAACATGTACACTAAGATGACTATCTCATCTAAGCACAAGATGCAATCAACTACTGCAGACAAAATAATCATAATCTATGTAAATGAATCTTTTCTATAGTCAGAGTTTTAAATGATGTAATTCATGATACAGAACTATATTACCTGTTCATGAAATTAAACCACAATTATATGTTGCTTGTTTCAAGATTTAGAGGATAATAAATATTTATTTTAGAAGTTAAACCCTAACTCATTTTTGACATTTAGAGGTTTCTAAATACAAATGTAATATTACTGGGTACAGTGCCAAGATAGAAGTATCATGAAAACTTTACATCCTCAGAAGAATGATAAAACCCTTCATTCACCATATGTACTAAAAGCAAAACAATCAAATTTAATCAATTTATTAAATTTAATTTGATTTAATGTTTACCTTTGGTACTTATCTTTATTTTACTTTTTTAACTTTATGTATTTTTCTTTTCTATAATAATTTCCTTTTTAACAGATTCAAGATCATCAAGTTAGTAAACCATTCTCATCTGGATAAGGATTAAATTTTATTTCTTTTTAGGTATTTCATTAGTGGTACAGAAATCTTTATTTAGGATAACCTGAAAAATCTATCTGTCTCATGGTCTCTTTAAATCATTTTCAACAGTGCCACTAATATACCAATATCATAATCATCCTTAATTAAGACTCTGGCATTTATCTTTAAACTTATTTGTTTCATCCAAATTAGAGGAAGATTTTATATTTTGTGACTCCAAAATTGTATCATATTTAATTTTCTCTATATTTTCATGCACCAGAGCATCTTCTTCATTATATTCTCTAATTTCCTTTCTCATCTGGATTTAACCATCTTTTATTTCTGTTATAAAATTTTCCAATTGGCTTTTTCATTCTTCACATTGTTTTTTCATATGATATTTCATTTTTTTTATCTGATCATGGTCATTAATTTGCTCTTAGAAGCCTCAGGTTCATTTTCTCAAGTTTTGCTTGGCTCTTGTAATCATATATTAGTAATTATTAAAAAAAATTTTTAATAATGTTATCTAATAGATTATTTCTATAATAATCAAAGAAAAAGGACTTTAAATTTGTTGCTTCTTCTGTTACTTATTTCGAATAAGAGTGCCCATCCTTTTTTCTATTCTGTAGTCTTTTTCTATTATTATCCTATATTTTATTTTTATTGTCTCACTTATACATAGTTACCTGTTTGCCTAATTATTACTTCTATTTATCTTATTCTATTACTATCACTGTTTACTGATATCCATAAATTTACTTCCCCCCCCTCCCAAATATTTTTTTTCATTTTTCTTATCAAACCAACCACTATTTATTTGTTACTTTGTACATTTCAGTAGCTAATTTATTTATTTTATCAGTAATCATGACTTATAAGCTCAAAATAGCATATATATATATATATATATATATATATATATATATATATATATATATATATATATATATATATATATATATATATATATATATATATATACACAAATTACAAATAATAAAAAATATGTTAAAATGGAGCTGAGTTTAATCCTTACATTGAATTGAGATTATCTTAGATTGTCCCCCAAATGTAAAAGAATTGTACCCACTAAACATTTTTTATTATGTGTTACTATGCTAGGGAATGATTACTTGTTCATCAATGACAAGTAGGGAACTGTATACAAGGTGTAGAGACTATAATTATGGATAGTGACCAAACTGAAGCTTATATTATATAGTAGTCTTAATACAAACCCAACCATATTTGCTGATTATAATCTACTCCACATATATATTATTATTACAATATTTAGGCATTAAACTTAGTCCTGTTAGATATAAATCAAAACATATGCTACTTTTAGAAACACACAAAATACTTGTCTGTGGAATGACAAATTGGTGAAAAAGAATATTCATTAATAATAATTGATTTAATTTAAAACAACTAAAATAGAAAACAATTAAACTTCTTTTATATTTAATATGTACATGATCAATAGGATAGTGCCTAATAGGATAGTGGTGGCTATGGTTGTAAAAGAGCCAAAGACACCAAAATGTATGGGTGCTGAACTGAGTTCAGACCCATATGACTATATAAGCTATTGAGCTTAGATTGAAAATATTTTTTGTGCTTTCAATTTCATTCTCATAGTTTTGTAGTTAAGTAGAGATAAAAGGTGGTTGCTAGAGGGTTGCATTAGATCCTAAGATCTAGATGCAGTGCTCTCAGATCCAAAGCTCCTCACTGACGAAGGCCACAAGCCAGAAACTAGTCTGGGGATATTGGATGAGTAGGCATTAGATAGGGATTTTATGCACAAGCCTTCTGGCATCCATTGATTATTCTGTTTAGCACAGGTGGCAATACTGTATGGAGAGTTTTGCTCTGTTTATCAAAAATGAAATATGTATGACAAAAACTATTTAGAATGAATAAAAATTCAATCGAGTGTATAATAACCAAATTCATTTATTTAGAATTTTAAAATCTCTCTCCAAACTTGATTGATCCCACAATTATTGGTTAATAATAATAATTATTAACCCATTTTATACTATTTAATATGAACGTTTTCTATTATTTTCTTATCACACATGAACTTAACCATATAATAAAAAAAGTAATCAATGTATTTAAATTGACTTGCAAAGAAAATGAGTTTTTTTACAAACTAAATTACTTTTGATGTTATAATCAAAATTATTATTTTTTAATAGAGTCATTTAAAATGATATTACCAATTTTTTTTTCATTTTGTTTGGCAGTTAACATAATAAGTGTATGATCCTTTTTCTTCTATATTTAAGATATTGAATGTCAACTTAACATAAAGAGTTCCAGACATTATTTACTTATTAACATGGCTTCATGTATAAATGGTAAAAATTAGCAGATTTTTCATACAACAATATTTTTTTAATCATACACAGAAAAATCATTAATATGTATGTGGTTCCTCTTCTTTGGGACATTAATTATGAATTCATTTTCAATATTTGGGCATCATGTGTACCATCAAAAGCTACATCCTCAAAAAGATGAGGTCAACATCCAATTAAATCTCTATCTGACCATAGTAAATAAATACTAATCCAATGGATTAAAAATCTTTTTAGCTGCTAATTTGTGAGCTATATAAGTTATTAAATTTCACAAAAACTATGGTCTATTAGAAAAGGTTTTATTTCTTGTTAGCTAACAACAGACAAAATTTCCATAGCAATCCTTACAACAATAGGAAAAACGAAACATATTTACTAATTACTTTCCCATTCTCTTTGTTTAATATATGTTCACTTTATTTATTTATTTTATTAACTTTTAATATTTTTGACAATAATTAATTTTATTTTTAAATCATATTTTTTTAAAAATTAAAGAAACAAAACTTATCATTTTTTTCAAATTTATTATTATTATTTTTATAATTTGTTATCCCATTATGATTTGAATTTAAGAAAAACTAAACCTTTCAGAAGTTTTAAAACACCTAATAAATATTTTTTATTGATTTTATAGTATATATATATATATGTATGTGTGACCCATTACAGAGACATTACAATTTAGATACTGAACTGATTTCCAGATCTATATAGCTATAATAGCATATAATTTAATATATCAAGCACAGAGTTCTTCTTTTCAAAATAGTTCATAAATATCCAAAATAGAAATAAAACACACTAACTCCTTTTTAAAACTTGTTTTTTATATGACTATACTCATGTAAAAAAAAAAAAAATCCAACGTTTCGACTATTTTATATAGTCTTTTTCAAGGCACACTAAAATAAAATAATATATATATAACAAATAACACATATTCCATAAAAATAAATAAATAAAAAAAATTACAAAATATATTCATAACCAAAAATTTACCTTATCTCACTCCCCTTTCCTATTACCAACAAACACAACTCAAAGAGAAACAATTTCCTTTTATTAAAAAAAAAAAATCTATATATATCCTTTAAAACATTTAATTAAAAACCTATTATTTTCTTTTCTGTTTATCTATTAACATCCTATTTAATTCTGGTTTTATTTCATTAATGAATACACTTTCTTTTATCATCCTTTCATTATATGACTTAATACATTCCAAAGGCTTTATATCAAAATCCCCATGCTTAAATTTATTCATGTGAATGTAAACAGCAGAATTTTTATCACCTAAATGCTGTTTTAATCTAGTTTTTAATTTATTCTTACTAGTCCCAACATATGTCATTTCTACATTCTTTCTAAAACAATTCAAACATTTTATCAAATAAACTGAATTCATAATATCTAACCTATTATAGTCCCCATTATTATTAATTAAAAGATTTAAATTTGCTTTCTTTTTATAAACTGGACAAATTGAAACATTATATTTCCTATTAATCATTTTAACTAATTTCTTAACTTTAATAAATAAATCTTTAGATATATTAAAACCAACATAAATAATCTTTTCTCTATTCCTACTCCTATCTAATCCCATTCTATTTCTTATTTTATTTATATTTTTATTAGAAAACAAATGTTTAACTACACCCCTAGGATAATCATTCATAAAACATTCATTCCTAATAATATCAATCTCATTCCCAAACAAATTACTATTTGAACATAACTTAATTGCCCTAATAATTTTATTATTAACAATATTAATTTTACTATGATTATCAATATCTGAAAACCAATTATTTGATAATCCAAAAAATGTTTTTTTTCTAAACACAGATGTTTCTATACTAACACTACCATTCCTATCAATTTTTTAAAAAATTCTAACATCCATATATTCAATAACATTAATATATTCTTTTTCCATAGTAAATTTTATTTTTTCAACTCTACCATTAATATAACTCAAAAAATTATCTGCATTTCTTTTATTACCATTGAAAACCATAAAATAGTCATCAACATATCTAACATAAAAAATTGGTTTATTTCTATTATAATTAAAAAATTGCTCTTCAAACTTATACATATATATTCCTGCCAAAAAACCACTCAGACTATTACCCATACTTAAACCCTCTTTTTGCTTATAAAATTGATCCCCATATTTAAAAATAAGGTCCCTACAACAAATCACTAATATTTCATATAAAAGAATGTTTTAATTATAAATTTATTTAAACGCACATTCATTACGTAAATAATATTCATTAAGGCTGAAGCTTGTGGTTTTAAGACCTGTAGAGGTCCCTACTATCACATTTTATATGCATATGATTGAGGCTATAGCCTTAATGAATATTATTTAAGAATGTTTTATGAATGATTATCCTAGGGGTGTAGTTAAACATTTGTTTTCTAGTAAAAATATAAATAAAATAAGAAATAGAATGGGATTAGATAGGAGTAGGAATAGAGAAAAGATTATTTATGTTGGTTTTAATATATCTAAAGATTTATTTATTAAAGTTAAGAAATTAGTTAAAATGATTAATAGGAAATATAATGTTTCAATTTGTCCAGTTTATAAAAAGAAAGCAAGTTTAAATCTTTTAATTAATAATAATGGGGACTATAATAGGTTAGATATTATAAATTCAGTTTATTTGATAAAGTGTTTGAATTGATTTAGAAAGAATGTAGAAATGACATATGTTGGGACTAGTAAGAATAAATTAAAAACTAGATTAAAACAGCATTTAGGTGATAAAAATTCTGCTGTTTACATTTACATGAATAAATTTAAGCATGGGGATTTTGATATAAAGCCTTTGGAATGTATTAAGTCATATAATGAAAGGATGATAAAAGAAAGTGTATTCATTAATGAAATAAAACCAGAATTAAATAGGATGTTAATAGATAAACAGAAAAGAAAATAATAGGTTTTTAATTAAATGTTTTAAAGGATATATATATAGATTTTTTTTTAATAAAAGGAAATTGTTTCTCTTTGAGTTGTGTTTGTTGGTAATAGGAAAGGGGAGTGAGATAAGGTAAATTTTTGGTTATGAATATATTTTGTAATTTTGTAATTTTTTATTTTTTTTATTTATTTATTTATTTTTAATGGAATATGTGTTATTTGTTATATATATATTATTTCATTTTAGTGTGCCTTGAAAAACACTATATAAAATAGTCGAAACGTTGGATTTTTTTTTTTTTACATGAGTATAGTCATATAAAAAACAAGTTTTGAAAAGGAGTTAGTGTGTTTTATTTCTATAATAGCATGTTGGTTTAGATTGAAAACATTTTGGTTAATAGTTTTATAGTAAAACAAATGAAGGTTATTAAAGAAAAAATGCATTAAATCCAAAAATTCTTGTGAACTGCTTCAATATCCAAGGCTCCTCACTGATGAAAGACCAAAGCTAGAAACTAGTATGGAGATTGTGATTAGGACAACACTGAATAGGATTTCTTAAGCACTATAATTTGGCTTCTATTGATAACTAAATCTTACACTAGATGGCATAAATGTTATGAGCAAAAAGAATATATATATATGAAAAACAAAAACAAGTTAATCACATAACCTGCTATCACTTGCTATTTATGTTCAAAAGATGGCGCTATACCAAAACCGCCGAACAAGTGTAAGATTTGTTTTACATAAACGAAAAAAGAGTCAGAAATTAACTACCTCTTTCATTTGCTCACCCCCAGATCAGCTGATTTCAAGCTGGTTTGCTCTCCTCAGTGGGGGATAGAGTATAGAAACTAGATCTAAAACACTGACTCTCAAGTGTTTATGCAAAACGTTTCTATCAGATTGCAAGCGTGAATTTTTCAGACCAGTAAAGTCTTCAAACTCAGCCTAGCAAGCCAGATATTTATATGGGTCTGATCTCAGTTCAGAATCACCATATAATCAAAGTCTCTGCAATATATATCATTGCAAGAAAACTTTAAAGGTACATTTATGAAAAACAAAAACAAGTTAATCACATAACCTGCTATCACTTGCTATTTATGTTCAAAAGATGGCGCTATACCAAAACCACCGAACAAGTGTAAGATTTGTTTTACATAAACGAAAAAAGAGTCAGAAATTAACTACCTCTTTCATTTGCTCACCCCCAGATCAGCTGATTTCAAGCTGGTTTGCTCTCCTCAGTGGGGGATAGAGTATAGAAACTAGATCTAAAACACTGACTCTCAAGTGTTTATGCAAAACGTTTCTATCAGATTGCAAGCATGAATTTTTCAGACCGGTAAAGTCTTCAAACTCAGCCTAGAAAGCCAGATATTTATATGGGTCTGATCTCAGTTCAGAATCACCATATAATCAAGAGTCTCTGCAATATATATCATTGCAAGAAAACTTTAAAGGTACATTTATGAAAAACAAAAACAAGTTAATCACATAATCTGCTATCACTTGCTATTTATGTTCAAAAGATGGTGCTATACCAAAACCGCCGAACAAGTGTAAGATTTGTTTTACATAAACGAAAAAAAGAGTCAGAAATTAACTACCTCTTTCATTTGCTCACCCCCAGATCAGCAAACCAGCTTGAAATCAGCTGATCTGGGGGTGAGCAAATGAAAGAGGTAGTTAATTTCTGACTCTTTTTTTCGTTTATGTAAAACAAATCTTACACTTGTTCGGCGGTTTTGGTATAGCACCATCTTTTGAACATAAATAGCAAGTGATAGCAGGTTATGTGATTAACTTGTTTTTGTTTTTCATAAATGTACCTTTAAAGTTTTCTTGCAATGATATACATTGCAGAGACTTTGATTATATGGTGATTCTGAACTGAGATCAGACTCATATAAATATCTGGCTTGCTAGGCTGAGTTTGAAGACTTTACCGGTCTGAAAAATTCACGCTTGCAATCTGATAGAAACGTTTTGCATAAACACTTGAGAGTCAGTGTTTTAGATCTAGTTTCTATACTCTATCCCCCACTGAGGAGAGCAAACCAGCTTGAAATCAGCTGATCTGGGGGTGAGCAAATGAAAGAGGTAGTTAATTTCTGACTCTTTTTTCGTTTATGTAAAACAAATCTTACACTTGTTCGGCGGTTTTGGTATAGCGCCATCTTTTGAACATATATATATATATATATATATATATTAAACCAGATTGGAGAAAACATCTCAATTTAACACAGGCTGCATTTTTACTACTGCAGTAGACTGGCCCTTCAAGCAGAGAAGAATAATACCACAAATAGATGAAACATCTGTGATACCTATAACCAGACAGAGTATAAAAGTACAACTTACAATCACATTTCCAGGCTATAGTACTTCTTGACTGCTAGATTCAAACCCCTTCCATCCAAACATTTTATTTGTTTTGAGGGTTAAACTCAGACACCAGCTAAACACAGGTTATATAGACAGCATGCCCAGACTACAGGTACACAATCCAGCACTTGATATATCCCAAGCCAGCTTCTTTTCTCAATTGCAAGGGGAAATCTCTGAAACACTTCCCAACACTTAGAGTTAATTATAACTTAACCTATTGGTACTGCATTTATAAGAGAGAATCAATCGGACAATAATTAAGCAAACAAATATTTTATTTTACACACATGCATGATTATAACATGATATAATAAAAATGACACACCTATATATAACAATATAATACAATTATAAGAATGCAATATTAAAGACTACATTGGGTGTACCTATTAAAGTTCATTAAAGTTCTTTCACTCACATATATGAGCAATTCTTTAGAATGAGAGAATAATAATTATATTTACCTAGAATTTTAGATAGCATTTGCACTTTCATGGATGCAGTTCCTTATTTGTTTCCTTATTTATCAATTACCAATCAGTTGGGCTTTTCTTTCCGTCAATGGTTTTGGTTTCTTGTTGATTTTCCAGTTTGCAATGAGGGGGGAGAGACATTATCAGTAGTTCACAGATTATGAGGTGGGCATGAGTTCCAGGTGGAGAATATCTGATGGTACTGAGAACTGGGATCAAAGGCTAGCCACACACTTCAGTTGTTGTTTCGCACTGCATGCTGCTAGATCAGCCTTCAGTGAAGATATATAGATGTACATGCATGCTGGAAATGTTGATAGCTTTTTGCTGTCTTTTCTTCTTTAAATTTTTTTATAAGACAGCAGTGTTGAATATTTTTGCTGTGTCTGAAACAATCTCACTAGCAATAATAACAATACTTGTAAAATAATATAGGTGCTATTGCACCTGCTATTCTGCAAGCACTTTCAAGAGATGTGCTCTCATCTTCATAGCTCTAAGTGAATTAATTATATGCAATTATGCAAAGTTCAATCCATCGCTATGTAGCAGGCCTCCTTCACTTTTCTTTTTAAATCATGCCTTTCTTTGCAGATCAGGCTGACACTTGAGGTTCACACTGGTGTCCTGTTATTTTTTGATGAATTGCAAAAATTGAATAATGTGATGGATCTGCCTGAGCTTTAGTATATGCTATTTATGTTGTTGTAATCTGGTTTCTATTGCTGCCTTGGTCTCCCCATAATATGAGGCTTGACAATTTGCATGAGTGCATGCAATATTATAAACAGCTTGAGGTGTTTGAGACAGTTCTAATTTATCTTTAGTGTTGTTAAGCAATCTGTTAGAACTGGAGGGGGGGGACGAAACGTTGTTGAAACTGTCTGTTAAATATTTCATAAAATTTATTATGTAAATTAGGAATGTATGGTAGCAGCAGCCTGTGTGTATGCACATTGAGTGTATTTGTTGGTAACTTTATTGTTGAAATGTATGATCTTTCTGTCAACTGGCCTGTGTTTGAACCCCATCTTCAGTAAGTCTTTCCTGTATAATATTAAATTTATCTTCCTGTCTGCATCCCAACTTACACAGCTGTTGGTTCCTGTGCAGAAAAGATGTGAGTCCAGCTAATTTATGGCTGGTGGGGGTGATGGAACTGGGTTGGATATGGCCTCATACTTCAACTGGTTTCATAAACATTTTGTATGTCAAGTGTGTGTGTTCATGTTGAACCAACAAATCTAGATATTTTACTTGCTTGTTAAGATCTTCCCATTCCAGAACAGCTCTCTTTAACATTAAACATGGAATGGTAAGATCTTAACAAGCAAGTAAAATATCTAGATTTGTTAGTTCAACGTGAACACACACACACTTGACATACAAAATGTTTATGAAACCAGTTGAAGTATGAGGCCATATCCAACCCAGTTCCATCACCCCCACCAGCCATAAATTAGCTGGACTCACATCTTTTCTGCACAGGAACCAACAGCTGTGTAAGTTGGGATGCAGACAGGAAGATAAATTTAATATTATACAGGAAAGACTTACTGAAGATGGGGTTCAAACACAGGCCAGTTGACAGAAAGATCATACATTTCAACAATAAAGTAACCTACAATACACTCAATGTGCATCCACACAGGCAGCTGCTGCCATACATTCCTAATTTACATAATAAATTTTACGAAATATTTAACAGACAGTTTCAACTAACTTTTCATACCCCCCCCCCCAGTTCTAACAGATTGTTTAACAACACTAAAGATAAATTTGCACTGTCTCAAACACCTCAAGCCGTTTATAATATTGCATGCACTCATGCATATTATAGAGCCTCATATTATGGGGAGACCAAGGCAGCAATAGAAACGAGATTACAACAACATAAATATGCAAATACTAAAGCTCAGGCAGATCCATCATGTTATTCAATTTTTGCAATTCATCAAAAAATAGCAGGACACCAACGTGAACCTCAAGATGTCAGCCATGATTTAAAAAGAAAAGTGAAGGAGGCCTGCTACATAGTGATGGATTGCAATGCCATCAACTGTAAGGACACATGTTTCATGATCTCAAGAAAATGGAACAATTAACCTTGAACTTTGCATAATTGCATATAATTAATTCACATAGAGCTATGAAGATGAGAGCACGTCTCTTGAAAGTGCTCTCAGAATAGTATAATTTTATTTTGTTTTAAGTATAAAATAGCTTTGCGTTCAGGTGCAATAGTGCCTATTAATTTACAAGTATACTTTTATTCACACACAACGTTTTCAAGTTAGATTTGAATTACAACATTACATTAAAAATGGAGCTTATCACAAGAAATAAGCAACTGTTGAAGGTTTGCCTCTCTGTGTGTAAATTCCAGCAGAGAGTAGATTTTTTATTGAAATGCAAGAGGTTTAAGGTTATTCCAAATTGTTGCAGAATCAACATAAACCCTACAATATATAATCATGACAGGATTTGTGAACAGTTAGAGTTGTACTTACTCGGTCTTATTATAAAGGGATGCAGAAATGTGTTGAAGAAAGAGTCCAAACATAAGGTCAGAATGACCAACACTATGCCCATCTCTCACTATATACATAATAAATGTTACAGATTAAACACCAAGCCTAAGTGGAAATTTGATAAGAAACTTATATTCTTGGCGAATAAACAACGCATTCGCATAGAGGAGAACAAAAGGAATTCATTCATAAATTTGACAGATAAAACACCTTTGGATGACATTGAAGAAGTGCTGGCAAAAGGACCAAGGTACATTGGTGCAAATGGAAGCATCCAAAGATTGAATTGGTAGCTGATGTCGAGGCGAGATTGGCAGGGAATCCAGAGAGAGATAATTATGTTGTGCAGGTGGCTAAACTGATGATAGCAAATTAGCTTGAAATCAGCTGATCTGAGGGTGGGAAAATGAAAGAGATAGTTAATTCAGACTCTTTTGTCATTTATGTAAACAAATATACGCTTTGTTTGGTGGTTTTGGTAAAACGCCATCTATTGATCATAAATACAAGCGATATCAAGTTACGTGATTATAACTTGTTTTTGTTTTTCATAAATGTAGCTTTAAAGGTTTTTGCAATGATATATATTGCAGAGGCTTTGACTACATGGTGAAACTGAACTGAGATCAGACCCCATGTAGCTATCTGGCTTGTTAGGCTGAGTTTGAAGACTTTACCGGTCTGAAAAATTCATGCTTGCAAACTGATAGAAACTTTTTGCATAAACACTTGGAGTCAGTGTTTAGATCTAGTTTCTAGCTCAATCCTTCACTGATGATAGCAAATTAGCTTGAAATCAGCTGATCTAAGGGTGGGCAAATGAAAGAGATAGTTAATTCTGATTCTTTTGAGGTTTATGTAAACAAATATACGCTTTGGTCAGTGGTTTTGGTAAAACGCCATCTATTGATCATAAATATAAGCGATATCAAGTTACGTGATTATAACTTGTTTTTGTTTTTCATATATATATATATATCACTAGACAGAGCTTATCAATAGCTCTAATCAAGCTTTATTTTATAAGTGCCGAAAGGGAAAAAATTCAAAATCCTCTGTCGTAAAGTCCCTATCTCCAGAACAATTGTTTTCAAGCTTATGGCTCACCTCAGCACTCCACTGAGGTGAGCCATAAGCTTGAAACCAATTGGTCTGGAAATAGAAACTTTACGATAGAGATTTTGAATTCTTTCTCTTTCGGCACTTATAAAATAAAGCTTGATTAGAGCTATTGGTAAGCTCCATCTAGTGATCATTAAATGCAAATTTAAAAGCAAGTTATGAAATTTATGACTGTTTTATTAATTATCATATATATATATATATATATCCATCTACCTGTTCTATTAACTTTTTTTGGGGGGAAGATGAGTTTCATTAAAACATCAATAGCATCTTAAGTTTTTAATAAGTGTTGCATATTTCATGCATATATGTAAATAAGGAAATGTTTTTTATTTATGGATCCCTGTTCAAGAATCCAAAAAATAATGGAATGGTTTATGTGAATATGGGTCATTTTTCCAAACATGTAACAGAATAAAGTCAATTGAATAACCTAACTTATGAATCACTCACTATTTAATTAATATACAGATGAGGTAATATATTCTTTTATAGAAATAATAAACACCTCCATACTTCCCCATTCTTTTTAAATTTATATAAATAAAGATACAATAAAAGACAAATGACCTCCAAGATGCATTTCGTGTTGAACCAGCAATACATTCTTCACCATCAACTACAGCAGCCTAATATTTTTATATTTTACCTGCAAATTTATTTAATATTAAAATATAACCATGTAACTTTTGTCCATGCGCTAACAACTAGAAATATAAAATGATGATGATCCTATCTCTTTCTTATTATAATATACTCAGACATTTTTAAGTAACCTACACTAGCTCGTTTGTACCAATATGATATAATATTAAATACTTAAATTCTAAAATTGTGAAGGTATTTTTTTAATATGAGCATAAAAAATATATATCAGGTTTAATTTGTTTCAAACATACAATATTTTAATAAATATTTAATTTATCCAACCAAGAAAAATATCAAATGATTAAAATACTAATATAACTCCCTTTTAATAAGGAAAAATAATATAAACTAATAAACTAATTGCATATATATTTTTTAAAAAAATCCACACACACACACATTTTAGTTTTGCTTTTGATATTCGTTCTTTTTAAATAAAATTTATAGACTAATAACTCCCTTTTCTCATTATATGTTTCTATTTTTTATACTAATACACTAAAAATATAATTACTTATTATTGTATAAAATAATGTAATGAAAAAACAAAGTAAACCATAAATATATTAAACTTTCCTTAAATTATTAATATTATTGATATGTGTCTACAGTGGAATAATATTCTTAAATCAAAATGTTCACTAAAGTGCCAAATCGTCACAATATGTAAAATATGGGCGTAACTATTAATTCTGCAAAGATTACTTGATCATCTCTTTTTGATAACAATTTCTATTTTAATATCCAATTTAATGCATAAAGGACTGATTTGTTTTTCACTTAAAAGAAATGATTTCATTAATTTTCTCAAGTATTACTTTCTTTTTCTTTTTTTTAAGTGTCATAGCATCGGCTGGGATGCGAACCCGCAACCCGGGCAACTGCCTGCTAGTGCAAGGCAGTCGCGCTGACCTCTCGACCACCAATGCAAGACAAGTATTACTTTCTTAAGTTGGTAATTATGACATTTATAATTATTGTACTCTTATTACTTTTAATATGAAGATATCACATTTATAAATGACTATATATATAAAATTACAAATAGAAAATTAATATTGATAGATAATTTTTTATTTTCCTAAAAAGTGAAGTGCGGAGGCCCTGAGTTTTCTTTTGAAATTTTCAACGCATGTTGGTGTTTTTAGTATCATAAAAATATATTTTAATTTCATATTTCTGAAAGCACTTAAAATTAAAACTATACTATTTTTTTAAGCTATAGTCTCATTCCTTTTATAGAATTTTGTTGCTAATTAAAAATACAACAATCTTAACTTCCGGTTTAATGGCGGCCTCTGAATGCAGATCTTCTGCATCATCTCTCATCTGATGTGAATATATTTGCACTAAAAAGGGAAAAATTCGAGAGAAAATTACAAAACTATATCTGTGAGTACAATTTTTATTATTCTATGCAATTATTTAGCATGATTTACTACTTTAAAGTGGTTTTGAAACATTAAATTAAATAACGTTTATTAATTACAGTTAACTGCTAAAATGGACTCTGTAATAAAGCCTATACTAAGGCCTAAACGCTCTAATGAGAGGAAAAATATATATACTAACCTTAAAACCTGTGATGAGTCCCAAAGTTTGGATTACAACCATAAACTCTCCAAAGAACCTAAGAATAAATCTACAACGGTAGAAAGCATTTCAAATAATCAATTTCTTTCTTCTTTGACTACTAACAACCCGATAATAAAATCTATGCTAAAATCGAAACACTGTCACGTAAAAGGGGAAAATAATTCGAAATTATCTAGTGATTTCCAAATTGTAAATGCAAAGATTGCAACCCCTAATGAACCTAAAAATAGTGGTGAAAATGTTCGAAATGATCATACCGTTAAAAAAAGTATAATTCCTCTCATAAACTCGTAAAACAATGGGAAAACTTTGCAACAGGGGAAAAATAATGATTCCCCAATTACAGCCTCAAACAAAAAAATGAATCACTTAGAGAATACCAAAACTTTACAAACACCATCAAAAACTAATCTATCTCCACTAAATAATCCAGAACTGGGAAAACAGATTAACAATAATAATTTATATAATAACACAAATCTAAATCTCATAAAATCTCCAAAACATTTAAAGGAAAATAAAAATTCCAAAACTACAATAATTAAACCAAATCAGAAATCGACCATAAACCATAATGATATGCACTCTCCCATTCCAAAACAATCTTCACTAAGTCACCCAGAGTTTGACAAATTCAATATCACAAGCCCTGAATACAGGGATTCAAACCAACTACCTCACAACTCTGAGCATAATAAAACCACAAGCCCAATGATGAATGAAATGACATATGCAAACAAGGTCAGAGCTAACATAATGATAAATACACATCATCAAACATCACAACCTGATAAATACATGGAAGCAATTCGACTTTTACAAGAAATAGAAACAGAACAGTCTACATCAAACTACTCTAATCCTCAAACAACATCTACAGATAATCCTACTTGTGATATTCAGAACCATGAAATAATAAATGAACACTTTAATCAAACCATCCCATTGCCACTCCACAAATCTCTACTCAACTATTATAATGAGTGTTCTCTCATACTTTCCACTACAGATAACTGTTTAAATCTATACACATTCCCTACATCATCACTATATGAACTATGTAAAGCACATGGCTGGTGGAAATCGATCCATAAGATCCTCTTTCATCCAAATGAAAGATATCTTATCATCCAGTTCACAAACCAACAAGTTAAAGCTGCCTTTAGAAATAGTCATAAACTCCTAAACAACAAATTTCTTGTCTACATTGACCTCAACCGCCCAGTTGTTTTAACAGGGCGAATTCAAAATTGTACCATGGACTTTGAAAAGGCAGACCTTCAACACCACTTCAAAGACTATGGCACCATTACCAAATTTCAATACCTAGTAGCAGACAACGATGATCCCACAGTATACATCAACACTGCACAATTTCAGCTAGTTCTTAAAAAAGGAATTTCATCTCAATCAGTCCCATCTCTAATTCAACATGGCAAATCTCCACTCAACATCATCTTTCGTGGCCTTCCACCCCAATGCTTCCATTGTAGGCAAAGAGGCCATCTAAAAAAAGATTGTCAAGAGAGAAAATGCATAATTTGTGGAGAGATTTGGTACAAATTCCACAAATGTGATAGCGATCAAGAAAATCAACATCTAACAAATACATATCCAAGTCTCAAGCAACAATATATCACTAGCAATACCACAGATCACACTACATCATCATCAAAAATTCCTAATGATAAAACTTCCTTGGAAACAGAACAATTTCAACTCACTCCTGAACAGCTGCATACCAATGACAATTGTGTATCATCATCAGATACAGCAACAATCAGCCAAACAGACATGGACACCGATGCTGAACAAAGCGACACTACAATGGCCAGCAACAGAATTCCACGTAAAAGAAAACATAAAAAAAAAACAATAGCTTTGAACAATCACAAGAAATTAGCAATAGCAATGAATGTGACAATCTTCGAGATGCAACAAAGACTAATATTCCCCCACCAAATAGACCTTGTGAAAAAAAACGAAGAGACCGTTCTCCAAAAGTCACAAGTTCATATAACCTCACAAATGAAACAAAAACAATAGACCAAGATAACAACATACAACTGATTGATCCTTTGTCTCAAAATAAAGTGGCCTCATGTCAACATGAAAATGATAATGAACGCTTACTGATAGACTTATCTTCATCATTGTGGCCTATTCCTGAACCTATTCCACCAGACCTCAACTTATCTAAGAACCTAATACAATCTTAACCTTATCATCACCCCACAATTTGATGCTGGAACATAATATTATGGTCTTAGAAACTGGATCACATTCCAATCAGGCAAACTCTCCCACACGAGAAAGCGGTTTCACTATCAATGATGACTTTCAACATAACATTGATTAACATCAGAGGCATGAACTCCCTTGGCAGAATCCAAGCATTATCATTCTGGCTTAAGCATAATACACCTGATGTTCTTTGCCACACTATCTCACCAAAACATCATACAGAGAATACAAAAATTTGGATACTTCCATTATTCCTTCTCCTCCTCTGCATCTGGTGGAGTAGCAATTCTTTTTAATAAAAAATCTAAAATAACCTTTTTCAAAATAATTCATATAGACTCTAACTGCCTCATAGCCATTATACAAGTAAATGGATGGACACTTAACATAATAAATGTTTACATGACCAAAGCATCAGATATAATCTATAGAATCATCCACACTATCAACGTGGTCTTAAGAACTAACCATTTTCCTGCATTGATGTTGGGTGACTTTAATCATACATATGATTCTTTTGAAAGTAGTCACTTAAAATCACTGAGCAACACCTTTACAAGTGGAAGACAGCTTTTTGATGTGTCTGCCTTCTCATTCTATTCATCACATTAAGTCCCTCATTGATCTTTTATACTTCTCTCCTTCACTTGCTCCCTTCATTGAAGCTAACCTGTGGCCTGTTGTCTTTACGGACCACATGGCACTAGAGGTCCTTATCAGAATTGTGGATAACACACATTCATATGGCAACATTCCATGAACAATGAGGATTCTCACAAAGGAATCTGCCACTATACAACTCATCTCTGAGATTTACATATCATTCAACTCTGCTAATATAAACACACTTTCACCATGTGATAAATGGAATAACTTCATAAATATTCTACAATCACATATTCATAAATGCATTCAACATAATAAAGGTCCCCTCAAATTACTAAGTCAATTGGACAAGATAGCCGACACACTTAAACATTTGCCCATACAAAGGCAAAATATCCAAGAAATTACTCGCCTTAAACTACAATACAAAGCTACCCAACAATCCCTGGCTGAATACCTATCAATTAAACAAGTGCGCAGTTACTTAGCTATCAACACTGCTGGACTCGAGGTTGCCCTAGGATCCAACCAACAAAACAAGGCACCCTCATCGATCAAGATACACAGTAAACAATATATCGGCCTCTCCATGCTTTCCAAAATAAGAGACTTTTACAAAAGAAAATTACGACCAATTGGTGTCACTAACATCCGTAGAGTTTTTGTTACTAACAACCCTATGGAACATAACATCACAGATGGTGATATTCTTGACAAACTGCAATCACTCCCAGAAAGTGTCCATCCTGGCATGCATGGAATTCCCAGATTTCTACTTTTACACCTAAGAGCTTTTACTATCCCAGTAATCCATGGAATGATAGACCTCATCGCCACTGGAAGTCATCACCTAATAAACCTATGTCCCATCTCCATGGTACCCTTTTTAAAGAAGCAAGATGCACAACCAGATCTCAATAACCTGCATCCTATCTCGATGATTCCTCTATTGACAAAGATCATTGAGAGCATCATTAAAGACAAGATTCAATATAACATAATTAAACAACTTTCACGCTATCAATTTGCAAAAAAAGGCACTTCAACATCTGATGCTGTCAGCCACTTCAGACTTCTGGTCGATCATGTGCGGAGACAAAGGAAGTCCCAGCCCATTGCAGTCCAACTTGATATAGCTGGGGCATTCAACTCCGTGAGAATTGATGTTCTTCTCAGTGTTCTGGAACAGCTAAATATACCACCCATATACATTCAAATGATTGAGAACCTTCTTTACAATCGGGAAGTGTTCTTGTCCCTAGATGGTCGCATTGCAGGTTTTATGCCCTATATCTCCATCCCCCAAGGTTCTCCCCTGAGTGCACTTCTCTTTGCTGCCTATATCAATCCAATGCTGTTGAACATCGAGGCCACGTTTTCTGGTATCACTGTTCTGCTACTTAATGAGAACATCAATCACATCTCCTATATGGATGATGTAGTTGTGTTTCTTTCATCCCATGATGAACTGGGTAAGATAAAACAACTTCTTGATCACCATGCCAAATTATCTGGTTTCCTTGTCAACCCAAAAAAATCAGCTATTTGGTCAATTCTTACTGGCCAGAAGATCTCTGGTGGATTTGAAGCAGCACCACAGAAATTTCTAGATTTCACCTATCAAAAACACCCACGGTGATGCATAAAGAGATACAGGACTCATTATTAGAGAAAATTGAAACCACAATCACATCTTTGTCAAAAATATACCTTTTCCTATTTGGGAAAGTAGCCCTTTTAAATGCTCTCATTCTTCCAAAAATAATATACTATTTGGCAGGGTTCATCCCCACCAAGGTATTCATCAACAAAGTAGAAACTGCCTGTAGAAAACTGTGTTGGGCGGGCCGATCACCCGTAATTAGCTTGAGAATCCTCCAAAAGCCCAAAACTTTAAATGGTCTCTCACTACACTCGCTAACTATATTCAACTTACAACGCATCCATAATGTACTCTACAACATCTTCAAGGAAAATGAACGTGCTCAATGCCCACTTCTGAAAAAGGACATTCAACCTACTGATCGGCCACCCCCCAGAGGACGTGCCTTGCTCCTTCAACAGCAGATCAACTTTATCTTTGATAACATCAAACCAACATCAACCCTATTTCAAAGAAAACTTGTGTATTGGGAAGTGTTTGATCTTCTTGACCATCAAAAACAGAGGATCCCCAGCTGCCTTTCAATCAACTTCCCTCGAATGATAAGGATGACCAAGCTCTGGAAGTTGCCGCCAAAAATCATGGACTTCCTATTGAAATCGAACCTGCATGCCCTCCCAACAAATGCCTTTCTCCACTATAAAAGGGGGCAAGATATTGACCCTAATTGCACATTGTGTCAAAGACAGGAAGAGACTACCAATCACTTCCTCTTCGAATGCATAACTTTGAACAATTTAAGAACTCATTTTCAACAAAACATGACAAGAAATCAAATTGAAATGAACCTCAAGACAGCAATTGAAAAGGGCATATTCTCTGAGATCCGGATTTCGGCCATAATTAACTTTTCCATCTGGGCATTGCGCTGTAAGCTGGTGTTCCAGGCTGAGACCTTGAATAATATATTCACAGCGTTTTGCCAAATACTAAACAAGGAAAGGGATAGAGATATGCACACTGCTGACCCCTTCACAGCTGCACAAACCTGGGACTCCATTGCAATTGGATAGAGCTCCCCGCAACTTTGCTGTTTATTGGGTGGCTGTTGCTTTTCATCATTTCATAAAACTCAAATACGGATATTAATACTACCTACTAACAGCATCTCATCTTAATCTTCCCTGCTATGAACTTTAGACAAATTGGGTTTCTATGGTCTATTTTTGGAACAACAAACAAGTCACAAAAGTTTCCTGTGCAAACATTAACTCAAATATATCCTTTTTTTATTTGCATGCTATTTCATAATCATTTACTTGTTTTTTTTTTACTTTTTGGTCTGTATTTCTATGGTCTAAATGTACAATAAATTTGGTTTTTGAAAGATAAAAATACAACAATCATCTTGGATACTGGAGCTAAACCACATGTACACGTCTTTCAGATTAAGTTTTGATTATTTTTATATAGAATATAAATGTTTAACAAAAAAAAGAGCTCTTTTCTATAAACAATTAACTTGCTTTTAAAACTTGTTAAACCAGGAAATATTAAGATTTAAAATAATACAAGCAATCATTTTACAGAAAACCCACAACACTCTATATAATCTTATCCTCTCCTGTGGATACTCTAACATTATTAAAAAAATTACACCAACAGATTGTCCTCCACCCTCTTCCAGTTCATGGATAGCATCCCTAATACAACAACTACAACTTTATAACCCGATAATACCCTTTAACCTTAACCAAAAAATCACCTTATGGGAAGCATACAATATAATCAACTATAATCAACAACCCATTAAAACCAGCCTAAAAGTAACCAATCAAAGACTCATTACACACTTCAAAAGATGGAGTCTGGAACCCAAATTCCTTGACTTCATCATTAAAATAAATCTTAATGCGCTACCCACGAATTGGTTTCTTTATCACCGAAGAGGTTTTACCAGCATTGACCCTATATGTGGTCTGTGTGCTTGTGAAGATGAAACCATAGACCATATTATACACCGGTGCCCAAGACTTAAAACTCTGAAAGATATAATTATAATCAATTCCAACATAAGACCTGATATGATTTTCTCAAAAATGCCATTCATAATGATTTTTTTTCAATAATAAGGCTTTCTACCTTTGTCCTTTATTCCATATGGATAGTGAGATGCAAAAGTCTCATGGAATTACCCCCCCCCCCACAAATCATACCATTGTTTTATCAAATGCTCAAAAAAATCAAGAAACGTGACCAGCTCCTTTCCTCCAGTAAAGTCTTTGCTGACACCTGGTCTTTAATTGCTCTTTCCTTTTCCTGATTATCAATTCCCACCTATCCAGCATTATAGAATAGTCATTTATAAAAGAAAATATTCATGTCTATATTAAAAATGCTAATACCATTAAACAAGTTCTTAGAATCTCTTCACTATACCTAACCACATAAGAGTATAACATTGTGCTCTCATAACATAATCTAGCCAGATGACATATAGAACATTATATAATCATATTATTGTACAATTTATTCATTTATGTATCCTTTATTAGTATGTAATCACTATTTATTGTTAATAAAAATTTTATTGAAATGAAAATAATCGTTTTTTTTTTTTGTATTATTAATACATCACATAATTATAAGACAAAGGTGAATAGAAAATTTTTTTAATTTCTTATAATTATTATAAATAACTAGTTATTTACAATTCAATTATTCAAAATTATGTTTACATGCCTAAATACAATTTTCAATTGATGCAAACTCATAGATTAAAATATTTATATTTTTAGATAGTTCAAAGTTAAGAAATGTATGTGACTGTGTTTTTTTAAAAGTAAAATGATCTACATTCTTATCTCAATGGGTAGGTATCCTGTTACAATTTTTTTTAAATCGAACTGGCTGTTTTCTCTGTAGGCCGTGTAATGCCTAAGTAGGGCAGCCTAAACATACAATCTTTATCAAATCAAAACTACTGCTCCAACATAATTCAATAATGATTGTACTACCATAAAAAAGGTGACTAAAAACTTCCATTCACTAAATCTGTCTAAGAACTATGCTATTAAAAGTGAAAAAGGGAATTGAAATCAGCATTGTTTTTTTTTTCTCATGTGTCATAGCATCAGCCAGAAAGCGAACCCACTAACCTGAGATAACTGCTTGTAAAGCAGCTGTCGCTGACCTCTCAACCACCAGTGCTTGACTAAAATAAGCATTGTTGCGCTCTATAATGTCTCTGATGACAAAGAGTCAAGAATAGATAGACCCACTTATTTTTTAAGCCTTTGATGTTTATATAAGTTTACCCTTACCAACAAGTAGATTAATAAACAACAGATATTAATAATTATAATAACTTCAGGAATGAACAGACTTTTTTATTAACGTATAATTAAGAATTGTATACTTTTTTAGATTCTTAATATTCAATTAAGAGCCCTTTTGTTATTTTCATGTTATTTACAACACTCTATTTGAAATATGAATTTTTTTCTACAGTACAGGCTTTTTCATACCTGCATTTATATATGTAATACATAGGGGGTTAAACTCAGACTTTCACACAACCCTCAACCATCCATGCTATCTCATACTGCTGATACACTTGATCACACACATGTTGAAAAGATAAATAATCACCAATATACATATTTCGTGCTAAACTAGCACTCATCATTTGGTCCAGATTACAATCTCCACTCATATATACAATCAGTGCTCAGCTTTATATTAAAATAGCCAATCTTCATACTTTAATGAACAGGCTTCAAAATATTCCAACTCATAACTTTTCAGCCTTCCAATTCATTGAAAATCTGATGATGGAACATTCAAAGCCCACGTTAGTGCCAAGATTGTCATCTTACCTATGTTGACATTTAGTCATTCTAACCTTTCATGTACAGAAGAATAATCCATTGTTACATACATATATGAGAGATGGGCAGACCTTTGATGCACTATGTTTCAATATGTAAATTAATATACTATATAGGTTTAAACCTGAAACATAGTGCATCAAAGGTCTGCCCATCTCTTGTATATGTATCTAACAATGGATTATTCTCCTGTACATGAGGGGTCAGAATGACTAAATGTCAACATGAGTAGGATGACAATCTTGGCACTAATGTGGGATTTGAACATTCCATCAACAGATTTTCAATGAAATGGAAGGCTGAAGAGTTATGAGTTGGAGTAGTTTGAAGTCTGTCCATTAAAGTATAAAGATTGGCTATCTTAATATAAAGCTGAGCACTGATTGTATATATGTGTGGAGATGGTAATATGGACCACCTGATGAGTGCTGGTTTAGCACAAAATACTTACGTTGGTGAATATTTATATTTTCAACATCTGTGAGATTAGGTGGGTCAGCAATATGAGATGGCATGGTGAGTTGAGGGTCATGTGAAAATCTGAGTTCTAATCCTGCATATATATATATAAGTCTGTATAGTGTATTAATTTATAAAGTGCAATGTTTTGAATGATATTCTTTTCAGAGGTCAGCTGGAGTAATAATAATAATAATAATAATAATAATAATAATAATAATAATAATAATAATAATAATAATAATAATAATAATAATAATAATAATAATAATAATAATAATAATAATAATAATAATAATAATAATAATAATAATAATAATAATAATAATAATAATAATAATAATAATAATAATAATAATAATAATAATAATAATAATAATAATAATAATAATAATAATAATAATAATAATAATAATAATAATAATAATAATAATAATAATAATAATAATAATAATAATAATAATAATAATAATAATAATAATAATAATAATAATAATAATAATAATAATAATAATAATAATAATAATAATAATAATAATAATAATAATAATAATAATAATAATAATAATAATAATAATAATAATAATAATAATAATAATAATAATAATAATAATAATAATAATAATAATAATAATAATAATAATAATAATAATAATAATAATAATAATAATAATAATAATAATAATAATAATAATAATAATAATAATAATAATAATAATAATAATAATAATAATAATAATAATAATAATAATAATAATAATAATAATAATAATAATAATAATAATAATAATAATAATAATAATAATAATAATAATAATAATAATAATA